>JARJLF010001549.1:0-72133 GCA_029378395.1 Mycena leptocephala
TCTATTGTTCGGTGAACCAAAGTGCTTGCTGATTGCTGTTTGCACAGAAATCGTCATGGTCCGGCTGCAGGGCGATTTTGCGAAGCCGCCGGAGAAGTGGTTCAACTACAAGAACTGTTTCGATGCGCTCTTTCGTGTGCATCTCCGTCCACGATTTGTGTTGTTACTTATACTGACGTTGAATTTCGTGCACAGATGGTCCACGAAGAAGGCCCCTCCTCCCTCGCGCGCGGTGTCGGACCCAACGTCTTCCGCGCGATCCTGATGAATGCCAGCCAGCTTGCTTCGTGTGTTCTCTCATTTTCGCTCTCTTTCATTTACTCTCTCCCTCTCCCTTTCGTTTGCTCTTTCTCTCCATCTCTCTCTCGTTTACCATTTCTCTCCCCTCGTTTACTCGATACTAATACTCGGTTTACTGCAGATACGACTTCTTCAAAGCCGAGCTGCTCAAGACGAGGTACTTTGAGGATAACATCATGTGCCATTTTACGGCGAGCTTCGCTGCTGTGCGTTTCTAATTGCCTCTTTCCTCTTTCCTCGCTCTGCTCTTGTTCCTCTCTTTCCTCTATCTTTCCGCTTAATTCCGACCACTTCCCCCTCAAATCCGCCCCTTCCCCTCAATCCGAACCTTTAACTCCCGAGCTCGAACTCCTTTGCATGGCATTGAAATATTGAATGCTGATTTGCGTTGCGTTGTGTACAGGGTACGGTCGCGACCACAGTCTGCTCCCCCGTGGACGTGCTCAAGGTTCGTCTCCCCTCTCCCTTCATAACCAAACACGACGCCAATACTAACCGAATCTCGTGTTCGCGTGCAGAGCCGCATCATGAACGCCTCCGGCCCCGGCTCCAACTCGACACTCGGCGTCATCCGCATGTCATTCCAGACCGAGGGCGCAATGTTCATGTTCAAGGGCTGGGTGCCCGCGTGGACGAGGCTCCAGCCGACGACAATATTAATCTTTTTGACGCTGGAGCAGCTGAAGAATGGGGTGGATTGGATGAGGGAGAGGGGGATTGAGGTTTTGTGAGCGACGTTTTGACGTTCGTGCGTGAGGGGAGAAACGAGGTTCGGGGAAGAGGAGTGTACTATGTGGCATTGGCAGGCAGAGGGAAGGGGGAGGGGGAGAAGTGTAAATTTTTGTGTAAATTGGCCATGGGAGCCAGGATGGATGTATAATAGAGGTGCTGTGTAAAGTGCTATAACTAGCTGTTGTAAATGTCGATGTATGTACATACTGTCAGGGGAACCTCCGCCCGGCCCCGGTCACCTGGCACCCGGCCCCGGTCATCCGGCACCCGGCGCCCGGTCGACCGGCCCAGTTTATGTAATCCACCTATAGATCCCAAAAGGTCGCTTACACAATGGCATCAAGTCTGCGATCAAGCCCGAGACATCTGCCGATCACTCCGGTCATGTGCTACTAGTCAGTAGCCACTTATACCCACGACCTAGCGTGGGAATCCTCAGAGTTTCTTCTCTTCGGATTCCCCTCGCTAGGTGCGTATCTTCTTGTATTTAGCTACTTCTTATTCATGCCTTCGGATTCCCCTCACTAGCCCCTTGAGATTCTCGGGTCTAGAGGTTGCCCTTACAGCAGAAGAAACTCTCTCTAGGGATTAACTGGACAAAATTGGGAAGTTTGGCTTGGAAGGTTCGGATCATAGTGGCAGTGCTCCCACCACCCCAACTTCCAATTTTATCCCCTCCTCCCCTGTCCTCGATTCTACCATGTCCGGCGCTGATGCAGCAGCTGCCGATGCCCGGATGGACCAGATCGAGGCCACCTTAGCCAGCCTCACCAAAATACTCGAAAAACAGCAACGCGCAATCTCGCCTGCCCTATCCCTTGCCGAAACGGCTCCGGAACTGGGTCCAGGACTATTCACGCAGTACACCACAACCGGCGGGTCCGGCGCAAAATCAGTCCTTCGGCCGAACCCCCCGTTCGTCTTCGACGGCGACCGGACGCAGGGCCGGGCGTTTCTCCACGCCGTCCGGTCGTATGCCCGGCTCGTCCCAGAGGCTTTCGTAGAGAACGGAGAACTTTCCGAGGAAAAGGTTGTCCGGTACGCCATGTCGTTCATGGCCAAAGACGCGGCGCAACATTGGGCTGAGCGCCAGTCGGCCAAGGCGGAATTTCCGTTTCCGACCTGGGAGATGTTTGTCAAGGAATTCCGACTCCGTTTCGTCGAGGAGAACGAGCAGGACCACGCCCTGCACAAACTCGAGTCTCGCGCCTACCATATGGGCAACCGGGA
Source organism: Mycena leptocephala (assembly GCA_029378395.1). NCBI lineage: Eukaryota > Fungi > Basidiomycota > Agaricomycetes > Agaricales > Mycenaceae > Mycena > Mycena leptocephala. Next base: position 2,263 of record JARJLF010001549.1, read on the forward strand.
CGTGTTCCGGTACACGGACGAGTTCGAGGACCTGGTCGACCTCGCCGGCTTTGAAGACGAACTTGTCAAGGTCACAAAGTATCGGACCGGCCTTGACCCGGCGATCAACCTCGCTATCACCGGCTCTAGCGACCCGCCCGGCCTCGGGGACTACGCAGCCTGGCGCGCCCGGGCCTACCGGCAGTACGAGTCGCACCTCCGTGCTCGGAACGCCGGGGCGTCCGGACGTCACACGGTTCTGCCGGCCCGCCCCCGAACCAACCAGTCCACGCCAGGCACCGTTGCCGCACCCACGCCGAGGGCCGCTGCCCCGCCCCTTCCGGCTCCGGTCCCCATGGACGTAGACCGCACCCGTGCACGACATGTGCCATGCCGTGGCTGTTTCCGCTGCGGAGATGCCAATCACTTCGCCCGAGATTGCCCGGCACCGGCTGACGTCCGGACGACCGACGTGCTCGACGAGGTGATCCGCCAGCTCGGAGGAGAGATGTTGGAGGAACTCGTGGCCCGCATGGCCACGACCGAGGCCCTCACTGACGACCCCGCCCTAGAGGATTTTCCCCTCCGCGGCGAGTGAGCAGTGCGCCCTCGATCGCGTCCCCTAATCGTTTCGATATTTTATGTAACGAGTCAGACAATATACCTCTTGCATCAACCGAAACGATAGACGCACCCCCCAATCCGGACGACCAACCGGTCGCTTCGGCTCCCCTGCCGGCTAGACCGGTCACTCATCCGCCGCCGGCCGGACCGGCCACCCACCCGCCCCGTAAGTCTGCTTGGGAGCGCAAACTTCCTAAGCGCTATACGGTCGCCGCGACGTCTGGTGCTAACTCCCTCCACCTTCCATTGGAGATCGAGTCGACCGACAACGCTGTGAAGCTCTCGCTCGATGGGCTTATCGACTGTGGAGCGACCTCCGACTTCATTGACTCCGAGTACGTTAAGGCGAGCGGGATCCCGGTCCGCCGGCTCTCGCAACCCATTCCGGTGTTCAATGTAGACGGCTCCCCCAACGAGGCCGGCTTCATCCGAGATGTCGCGACTCTGGTCCTCCGCTACAAGGGTCATAGTGAATGAGTCCAACTCGCTGTAACTGGGCTCGGTAAGCAAAAGCTTATTCTTGGGTATTCCTGGCTCCGGAAGCATAACCCCGAGATCAACTGGGATACCCGGGAGGTCAAGATGAGCCGATGCCCGTCCGGTTGCACGACCTGTGTTGATGAGGCCAGAGCCGAGCATAAGCAAGCGAAGACTATCGCCCGCATTGTCCGGCAACTCCGAGCCGGACCGGTCCCGACCATTTGCACTATCGACACGGACGACCAGCTCGGCGAGGATGATGATGACGAGTTCGAGGAGGACCTGCCCGAACTCCTGCTAGACGACTCGGACGACTCGGACGACGAAGATGACCCTCTCGGGGACGGAGACCGGGTCTTTTACACCCAGTTCTCTCCTCCAGAAGACATCCGGGCCACCAGCACTGTCTCACAGCGGCTGGCCGAAGCCTTCGCCAAGAACTCCGCACCCGGTAAGGATGAACTTCCGGAGCGGGTGCGTGACTTCGAGGATGTCTTCAACCGAGAGGCCTTCGATTCACTACTGGACCGTCGCTCGTGGACCATGCCATCGAACTCGTCCCAGATGCCAAACCGGCCAACTGTAAGGTCTACCCGATCTCACCTCTCGAGCAACGCGAGCTCGACACGTTCATCGAAGAGGGGTTGGTGACCGGCCGGATCCGGCCGTCGAAGTCACCGATGGCCTCGCCTGTCTTCTTCGTCAAAAAGATGGACGGTGCGCTCCGGTTCGTACAGGATTACCGGGCGCTCAATGCGATGACCGTGAAGAACCGGTACCCGATCCCTCTGATCAACGACCTCATCAACCGTTTGAAAGGAGCCCGGTTCTTCACGAAACTCGATGTCCGGTGGGGCTTTAATAACATCCGCATCCGGGAAGGCGACAAGTGGAAGGCTGCCTTCTGGACGAACCGGGGCCTTTTCGAACCCTTGGTGATGTACTTCGGCTTGACCAATTCCCCTGCGACTTTCCAGACAATGATGAACGACATTTTCCGAGACCTCATCCTGTCTGGAGACGTCATGGTATACCTCGACGACATCCTCATTGCACACTCGGACCTTACCCGGCACCGGGAGATTGTCCGGGAAGTTCTCCGCCGGCTCCGGGAGCACAAGCTTTTCCTGCGCCCGGAGAAGTGCGAGTTCGAAAAGACGTCGATTGAGTACCTGGGGGTTATCGTCTCTCACAATCACGTAGAGATGGACCCGGTCAAGGTTGCCGGCGTCACTAACTGGCCGACGCCGGAGTGCAAGAAGGACGTGCAGCAGTTCCTCGGCTTCACAAACTTCTACCGGCAGTTCATCAAAGCGTTCTCAGATGCCGCCCGGCCACTGTTCGACCTCACTGGGAAGCGCGCTCCCTGGGTTTGGACCGAACTCGAGGCGACCACATTCCAAGCCATCAAAGATGCGGTCACCCGGGAGCCAGTCCTTGTCCTGCCGGACGAGTCCAAGCCGTACCGGCTAGAGGCGGATAGCTCGGACTATGCAACCAGCGCTGTCCTGTCTCAACCAGGCGACGACGGCAAGTGGCATCCGGTCGCGTTCTACTCCAAGAGCTTGAGTCTAGTCCAGCGCAACTACGAGATCCACGACAAAGAGATGCTCGCGATCATCCGAGCCCTCGAGGAATGGAGGCACTTCCTCGAAGGCACGCAGCATCCGATCGAGATCTGGACCGACCACAAGAACCTGGAGTATTTCTGGAAGTCGCAAGATCTCAACTGGCGACAGGCGCGGTGGTCCCTGTATCTGTCCCGGTTTGATTTCGAGCTTCACCACAAGCCTGGGCGCTCTATGGGTAAACCAGACGCGCTCTCCCGGCGTCCGGATCACGGACCGGGCCCGGACAACACGGATGTGACGCTCCTGAGTCCCGCCCTGTTCCGGATCTGTGCGTTGGAGGGCATCGTGGTAGCTGGCCCGGAGATTCCCCTTCTGCGGGACGTCCGAGAGGCACTCGCTGGCGAACCGGACCTTGAGGAACCCGTGGCTCTCGCAGCTCGGGACCTCCTTAAGGCCCGAGGAACCCAGTCCACCTGGTCGGCCAAATGGCACGTCGAAGGTGGGCTGCTCTATTTCCGCGGCAAGATTGTCGTCCCTCGGGACAAAGACCTTCGCCGTCGGATCCTGGAGCAGCATCACGACACCTGGGTTGCCGGGCATGCCGGCCGGTTCAAGACGTTGGAGCTAGTCTCCCGGAACTACTGGTGGCCCCAGATGTCCCGACACGTCGGCCGGTACGTGGCAACCTGCGACCTGTGCTGCCACACCAAGGCTCTCCAGAAGCTTCCGGTGGGCGAGCTCCACCCGACCGAGATCCCGGAGGAGCGTTGGAGCACAGTCTCGGTAGACTTCGTAGTCGAGCTCCCGGAAGCCCACGGCTACGACTCGGTCATGGTCGTTGTGGACGTCCTAGGTAAACGCGCTCACTTTATGGAGTGTACGACCCGGTTGGATGCTGTCGGAGCTGCCCGGTTGTATTACCGGAACGTCTGGAAGCTCCATGGCACCCCTGAGAAGTACATCTCCGACCGTGGCCCCCAGTTCGTCGCCGAGTTCACCACCGAGCTTTGGCGCCTCATCGGGATCAAACCAGCCGCCTCTACGGCTTACCACCCGCAGACCAACGGCCAGACCGAACGCGTCAACCAGGAGATGGAGCAGTTCATCCGGCTTTTCACTAACTACAAGCAGGATGACTGGGACGAGCTCCTTCCGGCCGCCTAATTCGCATACAACAACCACATCCATTCTTCGACGCAGCAGGTTCCGTTCATGATGGACACCGGCCGGCTCCCCCGGATGGGGTTTGAGCCGAACGGGCCGCATTCAAAAGTAGAGTCGGTTAACGAATTTCACGACCGGATCGCTTCCGGGGTCTCCGAGGCGAAGGCCGCCCTCGTAAAAGCAAAGGAGGAGTACAAGCGGTACTACGACCGCCAACGCACCCCTGCGCCGGACATCAAAGTCGGCGACCGGGTCTGGCTCGATGCTTCCGACATCCAAACGACCCGGCCGTCCCCCGATCTCTCTCACCGACGCCTAGGCCCTTTTAAAGTCACCAAGGTCGTCGGCCGAGGCGCGTACAAACTGGAACTGCCACCCCGTCTCTCCCGGCTCCACCCGGTGTTCCCGGTCGTGAAGTTGCAGCTCGCGGAAGATGACCCCTTCGAAGGCCGCCCGGGCTATGACGAACCGGCTCCGGTCCTGCCGGACGTCCCTGGCGATGCACCCGAGTGGGAGGTCGAAGAGATCCTCGACGCGAAGATCCGGTATAAATCCCTCTGGTACATGGTCCGGTTTAAAGGGTATGACGAGTCGCACAACCAATGGGTGAAGCACTCTGATGTATTCGCTGACGAGGCTATCGCCGAGTTTTACCGGAAGTACCCCTCAAAACCCCGGATCATCGCCCACGCCGCTTTCGATTCCCTCCCATTCCGCGACCCCTCCGTCCACGTTCGTTCCCTCCGGCATATGCGTCGAGTCGCCGCATTCCAAGGGGGGGGTGATGTCAGGGGAACCTCCGCCCGGCCCCGGTCACCCGGCACCCGGCCCCGGTCATCCGGCACCCGGCGCCCGGTCGACCGGCCCAGTTTACGTAATCCACCTATAGATCCCAAAAGGTCGCTTACACAATGGCATCAAGTCTGCGATCAAGCCCGAGACATCTGCCGATCACTCCGGTCATGTGCTACTAGTCAGTAGCCACTTATACCCACGACCTAGCGTGGGAATCCTCAGAGTTTCTTCTTATTCATGCCTTCGGATTCCCCTCGCTAGCCCCTTGAGATTCTCGGGTCTAGAGGTTGCCCTTACACATACTTACAAATTTGTTTGATTGGAATCATTTTTATTCAAGTTGTGGGGTTGGACTTGGAACTGAAAGACTTGTTCATAAATATGGATGGGTTCGAGTTGCGTTACAGTTTAAGGTGGGAAATAGAAATGAAAACAGATACGAAGTCGGAATCGACACGCTGAGGGAAGGGAAGGGCGAGGTGCAAGTTTAAATTTGTGTATAAACTGGGATCCAGGGATGTATGATAAAGGCGCTGTAACGAGTTGTGTAATGTGCTGTACTCTGGGACAGCCACGCAGTATGAAGTTCAACCTAGAGGTTCAACCAAATATATACTTGAGTTCAGTTCGTATTAGGTTGAAATTCATCGACATTTGGATGAATAGTAGTCGCTTGTAGGTTGGCCCGAATAGGTTGAATACCCCTATAAACCTGTCAAAAGCAACCTAGCGTCTCCTCGGCATTTGCGGATGACTTTCAACCTAGGATAGAGTGAATGTGGTAACTCGCACAACCATTTCTCACACTCGGTAGGTTGCATATCATTGTAGCTTTGGTACTTTTTCAGTCGCACCCAGGTTACATTACCAAACAAATAAAATCTCGGGTTTTGGATCATTGATACAGAATTAGGTAGCACCGGCATGCGCGGGCACAGCCTCCGAAGACGGCGGGTATCTTCGATATAATATATCATTAGCATCGGCGTACGGACAGCGCATAGCCACGTACCTAGGTTCAAGTCTTGACCATGTCAACAGTGACGGAAATGGGCTGGGGCCAGAGGATCCACGAGTGCATCTGCGGGGGTCATCAACTAGAGGGACGAAGAACGTAAGGAGATAAAGACATACCTTTTGAAGGACGGAACACCTGCGGGACAGTCAGTAGAATGTGAAGAATGTGTCTACGTAAATGCCACGGGCGGCTGGGAGTGCGAAACAAAGCCCAACTGAAGATGAGATAAGGGGGATGAGAGAGTTAGAGAAGATGCCCGAGGAAGCTTCAGAGCCTTAAGCAAGCTGCGTAAGTGTGCTTGTGGATCTAAGAAAGCAGGACAGATTAAGGGCTAGTGGGTCTTCAACAGATATACTGTATGACAGGTTTGACGAAATTTGATGGCCTTGGTACATTGATATGAGGAACTTTTGACAAGAGGACGCAGAGGCGAGATGGGGGGGAAGAGCAAGAGATGGGCGGTGATCAGAATCACGCCATATCAACAGCACATGCATCGGAGTTTCAAAGACTGGGTAACATTTTGCCCTCTGCTCAATCTCCAAAGCTTCAAAATGGATTACTGCGTCAGATGAAAAACATTTCCCTGATGTGTCTTGCCAAAAGATAACGGGCACATTGTTTTTGGAACCTCCTCGAGTAATCTATTTATTTTAATCCTACTGTAGGTTGTTCTGTCATTTCGACGGTAGGTTGATCTTGGGCCCGGAAAAGCCTGCTGAATATCATGCTAACATAGGTTGGAAGCAATAAGTTCACTTTTATCCTATTTCCATAGGTTGGATGAAATCAAGCCGTTTATAGGTTGAACGACGGTTTTCAACCTACTTTTAGTTGACCACCATCCTAAGGTGGCTCCATAGTGGTAAATGCCGATGTATGTACATACAAGTTAAGTGTGTATAGTGACCGAGCTGCCCTCGCTGTAATCCGGTGCAGCGTTATATCGATATCTGATTTGCATCATTTCCAGAAAATTTTGCCATAGCTCACAGTCCAGGCATTAAGCCTGAGTGTCTATCCAGTGCTTGATGCCTGTTGAGTTGATCAAAATAGTCTTGTGTCGTTCTTGCATTCACATATGACCTCTACTCGATTTGACCTCGCGCGAATCTGCGCCCCATTTCAGCGTGCAGGGACAATAAATTGTGACTGTATTCAAACTGTATTTCAAGATATATTATATGGTGTCCTGAGAGTTGAGAATTGGGGTCTGCCATGTCACGCTGAGCACGCCAGTGGCCTGAACTTGGATCAGAAAGAAAGAAGTGTTTATTTTTGATTCTGAACATTGACACCGGTGTTTTTTGTCTGGGGTCCAAGTAGCCCTCTCGCGCAGAGAGGACAACTTGAAGTGGTGATTTGACCCCTATATTCTCGGGGTGGGGTGTCCCTGATAGCATTATTTACTGGCCCACAAGTCCACAACCGTTTACATCTCCACAAACAGGTTCAATGCTGGGCTCTTCAGCAGGGTGGTTCACATTCAGCAGTTATGCCTCCCCCGGCGCTTTCAGCTGCTCTCTGCATCACTTCTCCTTCAAATTAGTCGTATCATGGGTTCACCAATTCTTTTTAGGAGTCTAAAGATGCTTGACTGCCTTCCTACAGTAAGTAATCACTATCTTTCAAGCAAAGTGCTGGGACGCGAAGCACTGCACTGCGCTCTTATTTTCTTTCACAATGTTCTGATCAAGTCTCAATTTGTAACCTACAATTCCGCCATATATTCCACAGTTTGATGCTTCACCTGGTTGCAAATTGTTTATCCCATCTTCTCTCACATTGCATTTTTAGCTTTCTCAGGATCAGTCTAGCCCTGAGGACCTTGATTTGGTGGCTACGGAAGAGTTGCCAACAGGCTATGTACTTGTTGTTTCTTAGAGGTACTATGGAGTCGCCATCAAAATAGAACGTAAGAAATAAGAAATAGATTTTGGTGATAACCGGAGTTGCGATCAAAAAGAAAACAAGCGAACGTTGATGCAGCCTCGGCTGAGACCCGCAGTTCTGTACTAAAAATAAATATTGCGAATAAACTGGATGTGTTTCTTCTTCCATTTCGCGTTTTTCATGAAGATAATTAACACAGACATGTATTTTGAAGTTTAGAATACGATACAATGGTAATAATGGTTGGAATATAATCATGACTTTGGGTAGGCACGTCTGGCTCGTGCTTACGTGCCGTTGTCAAGCAGGCTGCCATATCACACTTTTAACTCCGGTTATCACCAAAATCTATTTTCTATTTCTTATTTTATTTTGATGGTGACTCCGTAGTAACCCTTTGATATAATCAAGCAGCTCCGAAGTTGATTTGGGTTTGCTATGATCATACCATTTAAATGCTGTGTCCATTTACACCATGCATCTGTACCCATCAAGCAGTGCATGGGAAGATATCATGGTATCATGACAAATATAGCTGAGCCCACGATCAATGAACAAGCTTCTCAGATGGAGACCGGAACTTTTTCCCCAGATGTCTCAATACAGCTACTCATTCAATAGTATCATTTGATGTGGTCAAATTTTACACCAGATATGAGGATCACATCTTCTGTGCGGGAGATGAACAGTAGCCAATAAAAGAAACTTCCCATGGGCACACAGGATAAAACACCTGTCTCTTTAGACCCCTGATCCACCTCACAAGATGCCTCCCCAACCCACTGTCACTCAAATTCGACTCAACAACATTACAGAATGTTTGACCATCACTGCAAATACTCTGGAAATCCTTGCCAGCAGCCTGAAGAGCCCCTTCTTGGCAGCCATGTCTAACACAACACAGTCTCTGTTGAAAAATACACAGGTACATTACCACTGAATCTGCCTCAGCCAATAATCTTAACCAAGCACAACAGACTGTTCGACAAAATAAGCATGACTGTACCCAATTATTGGAGCAAAGTTATGAGTTGCTGAATGCAATTCTGATTGTTCATATCAATTCCGACACTGGAGCGGAATTGCCACCAAGTGTGTTGACTCACATTGGAAAGTTCACAGAGTATGTTGCTTCACTTGGGAAAGAAAACCTCCCGTCATCTTGACAACTGTTGTCAGGACCCTCCACAAAATCCACAATTTGTTGAAGCTCAAGAGAAGGGCAGCATACTCAAGAATTTCTTCCGTCAAGGCGAGATGAGTACATTGCTAAAGGATTGCAAGGCCGGATTGCAACAAGGACTTGAGATTTTTCAGGTGTGACATCTGTTTGGTAATTCAACCACTTGTTGAAGGATTTGATATATAGGTCCCAATGGCAATCATATGAAGGACATTACACAGATGCAAGAAGATGCAGAAAAGCGAAACACAGAAGTGCTTGACATGATTGAAGCCCTGTCCGACACAACCAGTTCAGATAGATCATCCTCTGTAAGGAAATTCTACTCTACTGAGAATCAAATCATGAATGTTGCACAGATCAGTGGGCTTTATTCGGGCTCTCATAACAGGTCAGCTTCTGCTTGTCTTCCAACAATATCTTCTGTGTCTGACATATACTCAAGCTCCAACTCAATCTCTATGTTGCCATCAGAACCCAAGATATTCCATGGACGAGACTCAGAGCTATCAAACATTCTTCGACTTTTCAGTCAAGGAATACCCAGGATTGCCATTTTGGGTGCAGGTGGAATGGGAAAGACCAGTCTTGCGAGAGCTATCATCCATCATACAGATATCACTGAGAGATATAATCAGCATCGGTTCTTTGTTGCTTGTGATTTGGCAGCAACCCAAGTAGAACTTGCTGCTCTCATAGGAGCCCATGTTGGACTAAGCCAGGAAAGACCTTACACACTCAGTCATCCAATACTTCTCTAGCAGCTCAGACTGTCTCCTGATTCTCGATAATCTTGAGACATTGTGGGAACCAGTTGAGTCCCGAGGCAAAATAGAGGAATTTCTGTCACTCCTCACAGGTGTGGATCACCTTGCATTGGTGGTAGGTCTCAAGGATTTTTCACCTGTGCTTTGAACTTATACAAATTAGATCACAATGCGAGGAGCAGAAAGGCCTGCTAAAGTGGCATGGACTCACCATTTTTGCCTACTCTGAAGCCCTTGGAACAAGATGCAGCACGACAAACATTATAGATATTGCAGACAACAACATATCCAAAGAGGTTGACAAGGTCCTCTCCCTGACAGACAATCTGCCTCTTGCAATCATCTTATCGCCATTTGGTTGACTCTGAGGGTGCTCCCATGTATTATCCCGCTGGGAGGAGGAGAAAACATCCTGATCTCAGATGGATCTGACAGAACATCCAACTTGGACTTGTCAATTTCACTGTCCTTGTCAAGTCCTAGATCAATCCCCATTCAAAGACTCTTGAGTCTCCTGTCAATGCTCCCTGATGGCCTTTCAGATGTTGACTTGTGCAGAGCAAGTTCCCAATTGATAATATCCTGGTTGTAGAGCAACATTGATTCGTACTGCCTTGCCTACAGCGATGAACACAAGCGACTAAAAGTATTAGTACCATCAGAGAGTATATGCAGAAGATTCAGCCACCAGAGATCACTTCATTCAACCTCTTCTCAAGCATTTCCAGGAATTATTCGAATTTTATATGGAATACCAGGAACTCAATTGAGTTCTAGCACAGTTGCTCGAATATCATCAAACTACTCAAACATACAAATGTCTTCACAATGGGTTGCACAGGGTCATCCAGACCTGGTGAACAGCATTTACTGTGTATGCCATCTGAATACCTTCAGCATACGCATTGGGCAAGGAGCTACATCTCTCATTCAAAGATTCAAAATGTCCTCCCACATCCTTGTGACCACCGCCTCGAGGCTTACTTCATTGTTGAGTTGATCAATCATGGGGTCTTCATTCCATTTGCAGTGGAGACACACTGGCTTCCAATGCCCTAGGACACTTCAAGGAGTTTGAAGATCCAGATCTTAAATGTATGCTCTCTGATGATTGCTGGTTTGTTGAGACTAATTTGAGTTTATCCAGGCAGACTCTATAATGTCTTGGCAACCTATTATCGGGTAAATGGTGATCCATCCTCTGCCAAGAAATTTTGTGAGGCTGCTATATCTTTAGCAATTTCAACTGGAACACCAAATCGCATTCACAAGCATTGAGCAACCTTGCACGGCTTGAATGGAACTTGGTGATTACTCTGCAGCTCAAGTGCATGCAAAGGAGGCCCAGAGACTGGCCATAATTTCTGCAGATTTATCAGAGAAGCACAGGCACTCATATTGAGGCTACTTGCTGCTATACATTGGGGAACTACACAAAAGCCATGTCTCTCTGCATTAGGGCAAGAGACCTCTTAGGTCTTTGTGGCATGTCCCATGGAACTTAGACCATAATCATGAACTCAGGCAGAATCCACAGGCTCAAATCAGAATATGTTGAGGCTCGCAGTATCCATACTAGGATTCTTGAAGGAACCACTATACAGGATCCCTACACTATGGTTTGCTTTACTTAATGTTGCTGAAATTGATGTGTTGATTGGTGCTCCAAAGAATGATGTGCAGAGGAATTGTGACAGAGCCAGAAAAATGTTAGACACTGGGCTATGTTGAGGGAGTGACAATGTGTGATGTTATTCTTGCAGATCTCACCTGAGGGAGGGAAATTCATTGGCAGCCAAGACAATCTTGAAAGGTGTCTCAAAGTGACTCTGGAATCCTCCAATCCAAACTTATTGTCTGGACGGCTTGGTGATGCCAGTTGCTGGGGTGATTTGGATGGGATGTCCAGCTGGACAACTGTTTTTCTTGTGCATTCTCTCAAAAGAAAAGAGAAGCTTGGAATCTACAAGGCACTCCAATCCTTGGAGATATCTTCCTCACCAGAATGATGAGCATACAGCCACCAGTTTGTTCACAGTTGCTCTAGAGGGATTCACTGAGATGGATGTGCATCGCAGCAGAGCTGAATGCATGCTCGACTCGGAGACATTTCTATGGGACATGGTGACCTGCTCAAGGCAGTGGAGTTTTGGGAGAGAGCAAGACCCTGTTTGAACGCTCTTCACAGGCCAAACAGTTCAGGTATTGATGAAGGCTTGCTATATCAGCGAAGATGTGCTGGAGCAACACAGAAACAACTTGGCTCGTCTGCAGAGCTCAATGCACCATCTGGGACTGTGGAGGAACTGGAGGATGATCTGTCTGACATTGAAGACTGGATAAGGTGGACATGGTGATGAGAAAGAGCTTGGTTTGATTGTGGCCTGAGGCTTCCAGGAATTGTATGTTTTTGTTGGTGATTTTCTATGTTGTTATTTATGGTTACTGATTTGCTACATGTGTCCCTGTGGTTTGGTTTGAAATGAATGAGCATATTTATTTAATAAGAGACTTGGGTGTAATTTCATCTTGAGAGGATAAGGTTCGTATTGCAGGCAAAAACACAGAAGGTAGAGTCGAGCTAGATCAAGTTTTTTTCCCACAATGCAACAAAAAAAAGGCAGAATATATTCCCCATATCCATTGTGTTTTTTGGGAGGTTCAAATCCTGCTCTTCTTGCAAACTTGGAAATCATCCTCTAATTGAAGCAAGGTGATCACCATGATCACAGGGTTTCTTGGTCTATTCCTTTGTTGAGTTGCAATACAAAGAGAGTAATGTGAGCAATGGAATTCAGGTTGAACTTTGTTAGAGATTTGATCCTCTGGTATTCACTCTCATCATAATGAGATGGAAAGAATAAGAAAAACCAACTGGCTGTTCCCCTGGGAGGCTGAGGGGACTTCCTGCTGCCCAAAAAAAAAACAAGCGAATACTTGAGATGGAATTTAGGTTGAATTTTGTTGGAGTTGATCTGCCCTCATCTGATGCCACTGGCAATTCATCCTACTCGCTGATCACCACTGTTCAAGTACTCGTACCAATACACATGAACTGAGGATGAATAAATAATGAAAAGCAGATTATACAGTAAAACCCACAAAGTACCCCACAATCAACAGGGTTTCATTCCCGTTTTAGATATCATTTATTCGGAAGTGCGTGTCCAGTAAATTCCACATTGAATCCAATGAAACTGTTTTCTGTGATTTTTCAGATATGACAGCCAGGGGTCAGACCGAAACCTGTGCAAGTACAACCTTAGAAAGATTGCCTGGGGCTCAAACCTGGAAACAGAGACCAGGAGGCCCTCTACATTGTTTTGTGGACCTCTGCCAACAAATGCCTAGGGAGGATTCAAACCCCCTATTTTGCCATTGTAGATGATCTCTGCACCACATACAAGATGGGTGACTGGTCCATGAGCTTCCTGCCCCTCAGTGGTACATATCACTATCAGAGGAATGAACACAGGAATTGGGCAGGGAAGGGAAGAGGGGGAAAAAATATCCTTTTGAAATGTGCACACCGGTGGGATTTGAACCCACATTCGCTCATTACACTTCCTTTATGTATTGGCTATACATATGAGGCGACTTGCCGTAAGTCTGTAGAAGCTTGGGGGTTGCATGGATGGTGCAAGTGAGATGGGGTGAGAACTATGAGCCCGGTCTTGTTGGAGGTGTAGTCTAAGATAAAGAGTAGAGTTGAAATTCAATATTACTGTAGGTTGGACTTGTGGGAGATTTTCTTCATCTATGATAGAAAAAAAATGAGGCCCCACGAATTATTGCCCTCGAGAGGAATCGAACACCCTCCTCCTTGTTACAAGAGAATTTTGCCATATAACGTTGAAAAGGCGGATGCCGTGATCCACAAAGCCTTGTTGTGATTTCAGCCTTTGTGAACGTGACCTGTCTGGATTTTGGACTGCATAACACAAGGAAACTTCCCACTCGGAGTAATGCGGGTAGACCGGGTTTTCTTTTGGTCCACAGGCTCCTGGCTCTTGCAATTGGTAGCAAATTCTACAAAAAAATAACCAAAAAAACTGTCCTTTTCTATCCCTCTGATGGGACTCGGACCCACATTTCCTGATTGCACTATTCCAGCAACACAGTATACATATGAGGTGACTTGTCAGTAGTCCGCAGAGGCTTGGTATTACTTGGTAGGATGATGAATTGAAATTGAAGGAGTGACAGAGCCAACAATTTCTGGAGGGAAATTACCAACCCGAGATAACGGCGAGGCTGAACCCGTCACGGTTTCTTTTAATTCGAAGACTCATGGAGCCAAGCGACCTCTCTTGGATTCTTGCTAACCCGTGTGACATATTGATGTATTTTTTCCGAAAATAAAAACAAGAAGAAATAGCTTTTTGCCTGGTCTAAGAACCTCCATCAGAGTCCATCTCCTCATTTCAGCGGTGTTAATCTCGCATACACGACACAGAGACGACATTACACTGGTCCACAGAAGCTTGAGATTCAGTCAACTGGAGGAGCAAAGATCAAGAGATTGAATGAATGGAATAAGAGCAACTAGAAGCGAATGGTCCGTGCGTACGGGTTGATCGCGCTGGACCTCGTCATCATGATCTCGTCATCAACCACCAAAACTAGATTCGACGCCAACCTCAGCACTCGGCCTTCCCGGAGGACGTGAACAACGCCAGAATCCAAGAACCTGGTCTTCAGATCTCCTTCTGCAACCAAGTGTCCCCATCTCCAAGGCCCCAGCAGCTGGCCGCGATGATGCGAACGAAAATCTTTATTCTTTGCAAGCCTCGGCGCGATAGCAGGTTGAGTTCTTCTACTACGCTTTATAACGCAGCTGACTTGGCTCGCTGAACAGTCGCAATAAGCGTCTCGTGTGGAGAAATCTCCAAGTGCGCAAGCGTACTAAGCTCGATGACGCATCGCACTAGCGTGCCCAGTGCGGCGACACCATACACCACTGCCCTGTGTCACCCCGCTACACGCCGCGTCCGCGTGCTTGCTCCGACCCACCAGCCTCATACCGCACCAAAACAGGTGGTCCACAAGCTGGTCTCGCGCGACTCGCAGTCTGCGCGGCGAGGTGCATCCAAAACCTACGTGAAGATTGGACTCGCCATCTTTCAATTCGCTGGCCCGACATGCATTGTCCCGCCCCTCGTGCACGTCATGATCGTCTGGTAGGAAGCCTCGCCCCCCGTATGTACGTCCCCAAATATGGATCATGCAGCCTACATGATTCTGACTCACCGCGATAGGTTCATCGGAGTACTACCGCCCCTTGCGAAGCAGGGCACTCAATCCTCGTATCGAAGCTCACCCGTTCATGCTCATAGATGTACGCTGTGTACAAGAATAGGAAAACGAGGCTCAGGAATAATCAAGACGAGGACACGCGCACGTCTCGCATTCAGCTGCGGCCTCCGACGGTCTGCAGATCGAATCGGGATCTCTACTGCGGCCATGACCGGCGCTCCTCGACGACGCTTGTACGTACCCCCGCCAGCCAGCCACTGCCGCTTCTCTCGGCACTAGGATCGGGTTCGAGACGTCGGAGGGGGACGGATCGCAGTCGCGCCCACTCGCACCAGCGCAGGAACCTATGTAGGAAGGGGTGGATACTCCGAGGGCGGGCGGGCGACGCGCGGCGTCAGTTTGAAGAAAACATCCATACGTTCCAGGCATCCGACATCCTCAACGCCTTCTTCCTCCTCCTATTGCGCACCCAGCACGAAAAGCGCGTCGTTTACGTACCGCGATGATTAGCAGTCTCCACGCAGAAATACCCCATGGCTGACTGCCCTTCCCGACTGCCCTTCCCCAACTGATCTCCGCCAATTCCAGTTCTCCCGAGCCTCGCCGATCCTCGCTACAGCAGTCGGGACTCTCCATTTTAACATCCATCCAGGCAGCTCACGTTGTTCGTGATTCAGTGCACGGAGCGTACCTGTACAGCAACAGCAGCGGGGATAGGAAGTACGCGTTCGGCGAGGAGGGGAAGACCAGGGCCGAGCTGCGCACCCGAGGATAGCGCCCCGACCTCAACCTCGACCTTCGGCGACCCCGTGTGCGTTAGATTGTACAGACTAGATGTACGCCTCCGTGTATGCACCCCACCACCCTCATTGGATTCGTTGCTGATCTTCATCTTGACTACAGATGTCGGGAGTCCGACTTTGCTTAGACATCACCATCATCCGGACCTCCAGCGGTTCAAGGAGAGCGGCGGTGCCAAAGGAGGTGCGGAGCAACGGGGTGGGGAGTACGCAGTCCGACCATGGGGGCCCGAGCTGCGACGTCGAGGGAAGTGCGGTGATCTTCAGATGTCCGCAGGTTACACAGATGTACGTGGCGGCCCATCAGCCCTATTGGATTTGTCGCTGATCTTCACGACAGACATCGTACTCACCAGCCGTTGTCGCGCACGCATGTCGTTCCAGCGCGCAGGGTGTAATCAGCGCTAGCCAGTTGCAACAGAGTGTTCTCGCGCTCGAGGTGTAGGCACATACCTCCGGGCAGGCGCCAGATATATACAGCGGACCTCGACATCGGCGAGCTCGAAGGGTAGCACGAGGACCTCGACCTGTGCGGGCCCGTCTTGCATCTTGTATGCGTGTATCGCGTGTATCGGACAGAAGCGCGGACCTTCTCACACCGGCCCAGGATCCACATCGGTCCAGCCGACTCGTCTTTTATCGTACATGTCAATCCCTATCGACGTAACGGCAGTCCCCGTGCGCGAAGATGCAGAGGAGACACGATTGCAGCCGGCGTCCCATGGGTCGTCGAAGTCGGATGCGCTCACCCACCATCGAGAAGAGACGTCGCAGATGAAGATGAGAGATTGCAGTCCTTTGTGTTATCTGGAGAAGTCGGATCTGGGAACCATTGCCGCGCTGGTGGTCTGGCACGGCTGCAGCAGCCTCGCGTGTGCGGTCGCTCTTCCCGTGTGTGCATATCCCAGCGACGCGGAAGCGCTCGCCTCACCCTCCTCCGATTCATACCGGGTGCACGTAGATCTCGGGGGATGCACATCCCATCGATCCCTGGTGAGCACGAGACCCCGCGCGCACGTACTCGTGTGCTTGTTGCATGTGCTCCTCGCGTGTGCGTACGCGACCACTGTGCGATGCCGGTCTCCACCTCACCATCGCTGCGCAGCATGCGGAGCGAGAACGAAGACGAGACGAGCGCGCTGCTCCCTTCATGGCCCGCGCTCCACGTGTTCCTCGTCTGCCCGGCTCGTATCTTCGTCCGCACCCTACGCCTTATTCCTGGCTCTCCTCCCATCTGCGCGGGGAACACGCATCCACAACCGATATGTGTCGATGATATGTGTCGATGTCTTGCTGCGCGCTAAACGGCCCACGCATCCACTATCTCGACCCTCGTACCCCTACACTTCCCCACGGACTTCGATCTACCCGCCGCCATCGCGTCTTTTGTCGAGTGGATCCGGGTATCGTTTGCCACCGCACACGCACCACACGCAGTCCTCAGAGTCGCATACGCCAACCCTCAGCCTGGCGGGTCCTCATTGGCGTCGCATATCCCAGTCAATCCATCGCTTGTGCGTGGGGGCCTGATAAACCCCCCGGCACGAGTGCATTCCCCTTTCCCCATGGTATGTGCCGAGGGGGACGATCCTCGCGGTGAAGGAGCTGCTCCAGGGCCGGAACATCCCCGCTGCGGAGGTGTGCGTTGAGTTGGAGCAGCGCATAAAATGGAAGGAGTACGAGCGGGTGGTGCGGGTGTAGGTGGGCAGCGGATGCACACGGCGCGGGCACGCGATGGTGTGTGGATGCAGAGCAGGGGCAGGCGTGGGGTGCTCATGAGCACTGAGGACTGGGTGCGCACTCTTTGCCTTTCAGGCTTTTTGTTTTTGTTTTTGTTATTCAATTTCTTCCTCCGTGCTTCGTCCTTATATATTCACTTCCTCGTTCCTTACTTTACTTGATCTCTACTACATCTTCCTTGTATCATCCCCCTTCCTTTCTTTGTGTATATAGAATATATACAGGACTGGAGTAGCGCCACACTCACGTTAGCCTCCTTCCCACACCCAAAGTGGATATTGCAGCCTGACAATGCAGCGAGCTTGCGTACAGACTTGCCGTGTCCTGGCACCGGCCTTTCTCACCCCTAGAGCAGGAGTCTTGGTGTCTTAACTGTATTAATTCTCACTGGGCAACACTCTTGGCCAGTAATTTCTACGATAAATCCTACTCTCCTATTCCATCAAATTATGGCCACCCTCACTTAATCCCACCAACCCTGCACATTTGTTGCCCATTGTCCTCGTGTGGATGCTTTCTTGGGACAGCTGACCTGTCCAGTAATTTTATCCACATCACGCTGCACGTACGCGCGCTGTGTCGTAATTTTCATTCTCGACAAGCGGCTCTTGCTACCGCCCTTCGTAAGCGCTCTTTTCAGCGGGTTGGTCTTTCAGACTGCAACCTCGGGGCTAATCTGCCCTCTGCGCAGTTGTGTATGTTTATTCAGGCAGTTTTTGCCGTGTACCAAACTAACACAATTCTTACAGGAATTTCCTTTGTAGGGGAGCGGTGACACAGCCAGATCGTAACATCTCGGCAATTCTGATGGGGAGTCGCATGCGCTCACAACCGCTCACAACCGCTCCGCAATTCTTGTCAAGGATTGTATGCCGCAGACAGGCGGCTCATAATTATTGTAGTGAATCACTGGAGGCTCACAATAATTCCCACTGTCTACAAGGGCTTGTATCCGACGGTAAAATGGCTAAATATATTATATGTCTAGAAAACCCTCGTCATCAAATAAGTCATCCTCGTCGTCGCTGGCACCTTCCTCGGAGTCCCATCCCTCCCCTTCTTCACCCTCGTTGTCGTCGCCGGAATCTTCATCATCCGAGTCATCGTCCTCAGGGGGTCGAGATCCATAGGCTCATCGTTGCCGTCCGCGTCCGAACGCATACCAGTGTCGGGTGGTGCGATCCCACTCTCCACCGGGTCGTCAATAACCTTCTCAGCCCCATGATCCGGCACCTCCGCATCGTTGTCGTCGCTCGGAAGGTCGTTGAAATTGGAGTCATTTGTCCCCTGCCAGCCGGAGTTGCGGTGAATGAGATGTCCAATACCATGACCGAGAGAACGAGTACTTCCATCTCATTCATTTTTTTATCTCTCATTTATGTTGCTATTTATACTGACTTCGACGCACAGATGGTCCACGAAGAGGGCCCCTCCTCCCTCGCACGTGGCGTCGGACCCCTATGTCTTCCGCGCGATCCTGATGAACACCGGCCAGCTTGCTTCGTGCGTCCCGGACCCTCATTCCTTCCACTTTCCATCCCCCAATTCTTCCGTGGTTTCTGATTGCCTGAATTTATGCTGGATTTAAATAGCTATGACTTCTTCAAAGCCGAGCTGCTCAAGACGAAATACTTTGAGGATAACATCATCTGCCATTTTACGGCGAGCTTCACTGCTGTGTGTTCTTTCTCCCATTTGCTCTCTTTCCTGTCTTTCCTGTCTCCTCTCTTTCCCCTCAAATCCGACCCTTTCCCTCATATCTGACCGCTTGCACCTCAATTCCGAACCTTTAATTCCCGAGCTCGAACTCCTTTGCATTGAATCAAAATATTGAATGCTAATTTGCATTGTATACAGGGTACGGTCGCAACCACAGTCTATTCCCCCGTGGACGTGCTCAAGGTTCGCTTGTCCACCTCCTCCCTCCCGTTAATAACCAAATACTAAACGAAACTCGCGTGCAGAGCTGCATCATGAACGCCTCCGGCCCCGGCTCCAACTCGACGCTCGGTGTCATCCGCACGTTGTTCCGGACCGAGGGCACGATGTTCATGTTCAAGGGCTGGGTGCCCGCATGGACCCGGTTGCAGCCGACAACAATATTTATCTTTTTGATGCTGGAGCAGTTAAAGAATGGGGTGGATTGGATGAGGGGGAGGGGGATTGAGGTTTTGTGAGGGGTGTTTTGATGTTTGTGCGTGAGGGGAGAAATGAGCCCGGGGAGAGACGAGTGTGTACTATGTGGCATTGGCAGGCAGAGGGAAGGGGGAGGGGGAGAAGTGTAAGTTTGTGTGTAAATTGGCCATGGGAGCCAGGATGGATGTATGATAGAGGTGCTGTGTAAAGTGCTATAGCTAGCTGTTGTAAATGTCGATGTATGTACGTACTTATAAGTTTGTTCAATTGGAATCATTTTTATTCAAGTTGTGGGGTTGGACTTGGAACTGAAAGACTCGTTCGTAAATAAATATGGATGGGTTCGAGTTGCGTTAGAGTTTAAGGTGGGAAATAGAAATGAAAATAGATCCGAAGTCGGAATCGACACGCTGAGGGAAGGGAAGGGGAGAGGTGTAAGTTTAAATTTGTGTATAAACTGGGATCTGGGGATGTATGATAGAGGCGCTGTTGATGAGTTGTGTAACGTGCTGTAAATGCTGATGTGTGTACTTACAAGTTAAATAAATGTGTATAGCGGCCGAGGTGCACTCGCTTTAATCCGGTGCGGCATTATATCGATGTCTGACTTACACTTGCCATAGCAGGCATTAAGCCTGAGTGTCTATCCAGTGCTTGATGCCTGTTGAGTTGATCAAAAAAAATGGAAGTAGTCTTGTGTCGTTCTCGCATTCACGTATGACTTCTATAACTACTTGATTTGACCCCACCCCCCATTTCTGCGCACAGACAATAAATTCCGACGTCGACTGTGTTTCAATGTATGGCATCCCGAAAGTTGAGAATTGGGGTGGCCAGAAAGAGGTGTATATTTTAAATTCAGAACATTAACTCGGATGGTTTTCATCTGGGGTCCAAATAGCCCTCCTGTGCAGAGAGGACTTGAAGTGGTGATTTGATATTCTGGAGGTGGGATGCCTGTGGTAGCATGATTTACTGGGCCAAGAGTACGTGACCATTTATGTTTCCGCAAACAGGTTCAATGCTGGGCTCTTCCGCAGGATGGTTCACATCCGGTAGTTATGCTGCCCCCGGCGCTTTTGGCCGTCTCCGTGTATCACTTCTCCTCCAAATTAGCTCGTGTCATGAGTTCACCAATTCATTTTGAGAATTTAAAGATGCTTTACTGGGTTCATACAGTAAGCAACAGCTATCTTTCAACCCAAGTGGTCGGGTGCAAAGCACCGCACTTTTCTTTAATGATGTTCTGATCAAGTCTCAATTTTTAACCTACAATTTTGTCATATATTTCAGTCCGATGCTTCACCTGGCTGCAAATTGTTTATCCCTTCTCTCAGATTACATTTTTAGCTTTCTCAGGATCAGTCTAGCCCTGAGGACCTTGATTTGGTTTCAACTGGTGATTTGGTGGCTATGGGAGAGTTCCCAACAGGCTATGTACTTGTTGTTTAGGATCTTTGATATAATAAAGCAGCTCCAAAGTTGATTTGGGTTTGCTATGGTCATACCATTTAAATGCTGTGTCCATTTACACCATGCATCTGTACCCATCAAGCAGTGCATGCACTGCGTTCCAGCCCCCACTGGACAGACCTCCGTCCCCCCTCGTCCAGCTGTGGCTACATCTGTCTACCCCCTGCCAAACTCTGTCTATGGGGGTAGACAGAGGATTGTGGACACATGTCTGTCCCCGCTCGTCCAGCTGTGGCTATATGTGTCTATGTCATGTAGACACAGTCCGGCTGGCTGTGGCTATGTCTGTCTACGCCCGTGGACGCATCTTGCCGCCGCCAATACCCGTCAAATGAGAATTTTTAAAAAAAAGAAAGTTTGTCGGTCTGCCTCTGGCTACCTCTGTTGGCCCTCTGTCCAGGTCGGTCTATATTGGTCAACTCAGATAGACAGATGTAACTGCTCAGTTACTGAGGTAGACATACCATGTCCATGTAGTGTAGCCATACATAGCCACATGTAGCCAGACTGCCTTGTCTAGGGCTCTGTCTATGCACATAGCCAGACCCTCTGTCCATTGGGGGTCGGAACACAGTGATGGGAAGATATCATGGTATCAAGGCAAATATAGCTGAGCCCACGATCAATGAACAAGCTTCTCAGATGGAGATCAGAAAATTTCCCCCAGATGTCTCAATACAGCTACTCATTCAATAGTATCATTTGATGTGGTCAAATTTTACACCAGATATGAGGATCACATCTTCTGTGCGGGAGATGAACAGTAGCCAATAAAACAAACCTCCCACGGGCACACAGGATAAAACACCCATGTCTCTCGAGACCCCTGATCCACCTCACAAGATGCCCCCCCAACCCACTGTCACTGAAATTCGACTCAACAACATTACAGAATGTTTGACCATCACTGCAAATACTCTGGAAATCCTTGCCAGCAGCCTGAAGAGCCCCTTCTTGGCAGCCATGTCTAACACAACACAGTCTCTGTTGAAAAATATACAGGTACATGACCACTGAATCTGCCTCAGCCAAAAATCTTAACCAAGCACAACAGACTGTTAGACAAAATAAGCATGACTGTACCCAATTATTGGAGCAAAGTTATGAGTTGCTGAATGCAATTCTGATGGTTCATATCAATTCCGACACTGGAGCGGAATTGCCACCAAGTGTGTTGATTCACATTGGAAAGTTCACAGAGTATGTTGCTTCACTTGGGAAAGAAAACCTCCTGTCATCTTGACAACTGTTGTCAGGACCCTCCACAAAATCCACACCTTTGTTGAAGCTCAACAGAAGGGCAGTATGCTCAAGAATTTCTTCCGTCAAGGTGAGATGGGTACACTGCTCAAGGACTGCAAGGCAGGATTGCAACAGGGACTTGAGATTTTTCAGGTGTGGCATCTGTTTGGTAATTCAACTGCTCATTGAAGGATTTGATATATAGGTCCCTATGGTCAATCACATGAAGGACCTTACACAGATGCAAGAAGATGCAGAAAGACAACACAAAGAAGTGCTTGACATGATTGAAGCTCTGTCAGATGCAACCAGTTCAGATGGAGCATCCTCTGTACAGGAATTTCAACCCTCTGAGAGAATCAACTAATAAATTTTGCATAGATCAGCAGGGTGTATTTGACCTCTCACAACAGGCTAGTTTCCACTCACTTCTCAATGATATCTCATGTATCTGACATAAATCAAAGCTCCAACTCAATCTCCATGCTACCAGCAGAGCCAAAGATATTTCATGGGCGAAACTCAGAGCTTTCAGACATTCTTCACCTTTTCAGTCAAGGAACACCCAGGATTGCAATTTTGGGTGCAGGTGGAATGGGAAAAACCAGTCTTGCAAGAGCTGTCATCCATCATACAGAGATTACTGAAAGATATAATCAGCAGCGGTTCTTTGTTGCTTGTGATTCTGCAGCAACCCAAGTGGAACTTGCTGCTCTCATAGGAGCTCAAGTTGGACTGAAGCCAGGAAAAGACCTTACACACCCCGTCATACAATACTTCTCTAGCAGCTCAAACTGTCTCCTGATTCTTGATAATCTTGAGACATTGTGGGAGCCAGTTGAGTCCCGAGGCAAAATAGAGGAATTTATGTCACTCCTCACTGGTGTGGATCATCTTGCATTGGTGGTGGGTCTCAAGGATTTTTCACCTGTGCTTTGAACTCATGATGATTAGATTACAATGCGAGGGGCAGAAAGGCCTGCTAAAGTAGCATGGACTCATCCATTTCTGCCACTGCTAAGCCCTTGGAACAAGCTGCAGCTCGACAAACATTCATAGATATTACAGACAACAGACATGATCCAAATGAGGTTGACAAGGTCCTCTCTCTGACAGACAATCTGCCTCTTGCAATCAGTCTCATAGCTCATTTGGTTGATTCTGAGGACTGCTTCCATGTATTGTCCCGCTGGGAGGAGGAGAAAACATCCTTGATCTCAGATGGATATGACAGAACATCCAACTTGGACTTGTCAATTTCACTTTCCTTGTCAAGTCCTAGACTCAATCCCCACTCAAAAGACCTCCTGAGTCTCCTGTCAATGCTCCCTGATGGTTTTTCAGATGTTGAGCTGGTCCAGAGCAAGCTCCCAATTGATAATATCCTGAGTTGCAAAGCAGCATTGGTTGGTACCACCTTAGCCTACAGAGATGAACACAAGCGGCTAAAAGTATTGGTACCCATCAGAGAGTATATGCAGAAGATCCAGCCACCTGGAGATCACCTCATTCGACCCCTTCTCAAACATTTCCAGGAATTACTTGAATTCTATGTGGAATACCAAGGAAATCAATCAAGTTCTAGCACAGTTGCTCGAGTATCATCAAACTACTCAAACATACAGAATGTCCTTCAGAATGGGTTGCAACAGGGTCATCCAGACCTAGTGAATAGTATTTACTGTGCATGCAATCTGAATACATTTAGCGACATCATGGGGCAAGGAGCTACTTCTCTCATTCAACAGATTCGAAATGTCCTTCCACGCCCATATGACCATCGCCTCCAGGCTTACTTCAGTATGGAGCAGCTTAACTCATGGACTCTTCATTCCATTTCCAATCCAGATACACTGGTTTCCAATGCCCTGGAACACTTCAAGGAGTTTGATGATCCAGATCTTAAATGTATGCTCCCTGATCAATACTGGTTTGTTGAGACTAACTGAGTTCACACAGGCAGATTCTATAATGCCTTAGCAATTTATTATCAGATTAAGGGCGATATATCCTCTGCCAAAAAAATTGTGGAGCTGCTATATCTTTAGCACTTTCAACTGGGAACACCAAACAGCATTCCCATGGATTGAAAAATCTTGCATTGGTTGAATGGAAGCTTGGCAATTACTCCGCAGCTCAGATGCATGCAATTGAGGCCCAGAGACTGGCTATAATTTCTGCAGATTTATACAGAGAAGCGCAGGCACTCCGTATTGAGGCTATTTGCTGCCGTACATTGGGGAACTACATAAAAGCCATGTTTCTCTGCATTAGGGCAAGAAACCTCTTAGGTCTTTGTGGCATGTCCCATGGAGCTTTAGACCATGGCATCATGACCACTCAGGCAGAAATCCACCGGCTCAAATCAGAATATGTTGAGGCTCACAGTATCCAAATTAGCATTTTTGAAGCCTCTGTACAGGATCCCCACAATTGTGGTTATGCTTTACTTAGTGTTGCTGAAATTGATGTGTTGATTGGTGCTCCAAAGAATGATGTGCAGAGGAATTGTGATAGAGCCAGAAAAATGTTAGACAGTTTGGGCGATGTGGAGGGAGTGGCACTGTGTGATATTATTCTTGCAGATCTCTACTTGAGGGAGGGAAATTCATCGGCAGCACAAACTATTTGTGAAAGGTGCTTCAAATTGAGCTTGGAATCCTCTCAAATTACAACTTACTGTCTGGAACGACTTGGTGATGCTAGTTGCTGGGGTGATTTGGATGGGATGTCTAGCTGGACGATCATTTATCTTGCAAATTCTCTCAAAAGAAAAGAGAAGCTTGGAATCTTCAAAGCACTCCAATCCTTAGGAGATATCTTCCTCTCCCAGAATGATGAGCATACAGCCACCAATTTGTTCACAGTTGCTCTAGAGGGATTTACTGAGATGGATGTGCATTGCAGCAGAGCAGAATGCATGCTGCGACTTGGAGATATTTCTATGGGACACGGGGACCCGCTCAAGGCAGTGGAGTTTTGGGAAGCAGCAAGACCCTTGTTTGAACGCTCTTCACAGACTAAACAGGTTCAACAGATCAATGAGAGACTTGCTGGCATCAGTGAAGATGTGCTGGAGCAACACGGAAACAACCTGACTCGTCTGGCAGAGCTCAATGCACCATCTGGGACTGTGGAGGAACTGGAGGATGATCTATCTGACATTGAAGACCTGGATAAGATGGACATGGGTGACGAGAAAGAGCTTGGTTTGATTGTGGCCTGAGGCTTCCAGGAATTGTAGGTTTTTGTTGGTGATTTTCTATGTTGTTATTTATGGTTGCTGTACTGATTTGCTACATGTGTCCCTGTGGTTTGGTTTGAAATGAAGGAGCATATTTATTTAATAAGAGACCGAGAGGATAAGGCTCCGTATTGTCAGGCAAAAAACACAGAAGGTACAGTCACGTTAGAAAAAAAGAGCAGAATATATTTCCCATATCCATTGTGTTTTTTTGAGAGGTTCAAACCCTACTCCTTCTACCAAACTTCAGAAGACGTCCTTGTAATTGAAGCAATGTGATCCCCACGATCACAGGGGTTTCTTGGTCTATTTCTTTCCATTGCTTTGGAAATGCAAAAAGAGTAAATGTGAGCGAGACGGAATTCGGGTTGAACTTTTGTTGGAGATTTGATCCTCTGGCTATTCACTCTCCCCGGAATGAGATGGAACAGAAAATAAAGAAAAGCCAAACAGCACTGTTCCCCTGGGAGGCTGAGAGGATTTCCTGCTGCCTTTCCCCCAACAAAGAACAAGCTGAATACTTGAGATGGAAGTTGGGTTGAATTTTTGTTGGAGATCAATGCATGTGCATCACTCCCAATGTTACTGCAATTCATCCTTGCTTGCCGATCACCATTGTTTAAAAATACTCACACCAATACATTGTGAGACTGAGGATAGAATAAACAAATGAAAAGCAGATTATATAATAAACCTAGAAAGCACCCCACAATCAACAGGGGCATCATTCCAGGTTTTTAGATATCATCCATTCGGAAGTACGTGTCCAGTAGATTCAGCATTGGACCCAATGAACCTGTTCTGTGGATTTTTAGATATGAATTTCAGATGGTCAGACCGAAACCTGTGCAAGAGAAACCTTGAATAGCTAGGGCCCAGGGCTCAAACTTAGGAACAGCAACCAGCAGGCCCTCCACATTGTTTTGTGGACTGCTGCCAACAAATGCCAGGGAGGGATTCGAATCCCGCTTATTTTGCCATTGTAGATGACCTCCACACCACATACAAGATGAGTGACTGGTCCTGACTCCCAGCCATCTTTACTTGGAAGTTAGAACACGAAAATACCGGGATTGAGCTGGGTAGGGGAAAAAAAATGACATCCTATTGAAATGCACACACCGCTGGTGAGACTCGAGCCCACATTTCCTCATTACACTTTTAAAACCCTGTCTTTGCGTGATTTACCATTAGTCCGCAGAGGCTTGGGGGTTATATGTACAGTGTGAGTGAGAGGCGGTGAGAACTATGAGCCCGGTCTTGTTCGAGGTGTAGTCTAAGATAAAGAGTAGAGTTGAAATTCAATATTACTGTAGGTTGAACTTGTCGGAGATTTTCTTCATCTATGATAGAAAAAAAACTGAGGCCCCACAAATTATTGCCCTCGAGAGGAATCAAACACCCTCCTCCTTGTTACAAGAGAATTTCGCCACGTAACGTTGAAAAGGCGGATGCCGTGATCCACGGAGGCTGCTTGTGATTTCAATCTTCGTAGATACTGGAGTGTCTGGATTTTGGACCGCAAAACACATGTTGTACAGGAAAATTTCGAGAAATGCGGGCAGAGGGATTCTCACCTGGTTTTATTTCAGTCCACAGGCTCCTGGCTCTTGCAATTGGTAGCACATTCTACAAAAAATAAACAAAAAAAATCCTTATTTTCTATCCCTCTGGTGGGACTCAGACCCACATTTCCTGATTGCACTATCCCAGCAACACAGTATACATATGAGGTGACTTAACAGTAGTCCACAGAGGCTTGGTGTTACTTGATAGGATGTGCTATTTGGGATGAATTAAAATTGAAGGAGTCGCGGAGCCAACAATTTCTGGAGGGAAATTACCAATCCGAGGTAACGGCGAGGCTGAACCCGTCACGGTTTCTTTTAATTCGAAGCCTCATGGAGCCAAGCGACCTCCGTTGGATTCTTGCTGACCCGTGTGGCATATTGATGTATTTTTTCCGAATATAAAAAGAAGAAATAGCTTTTTGCCTGGTCTAAGCCTCTACGAGGATTCGAACCTCCATCAGAGTCCATCTCCTCATTTCAGCGGTGTTAATCTCGCATACACGATGCAGAGATGACGTTACACTGGTCCACAGAAGCTTGAGATTCAGTCAACTGGAGGAGCAAAGATCTCGAGATTGAATGAATTGAATGGTCCGTGCATACGGGTTGATCGGGCTGGACCTCGTCATCATGATCTCGTCATCAACCACCAAACTTGATTCGACTCCAACCTCAGCGCTCGGCCTCCCCGGAGGACGTGAACAACGCCAGAATCCAAGAACCTAGTCTTCAGATCTCCTTCTGCAACCAACAAGTGTTCCCATCTCCAAGGCCCAGCAGCTAGTCGCGATGATTGGCGAACGGAAAACTTTATTCAGCGCAAGACACACCGGCGTGATAACAGGTCGCGTTTCTCTACTGCGGGTTATTTCGCAACTGACTCGGCTCGCTGTAGAGTCACAATATCCCATCGCGTGCGCAGCTGTCTCCAAGTGCAGAAGGAGTGCATGCATTCGTGCGTACTAAACTCGCTGGTCCATCGCACTAGCGTTCCCGACGCTGCCTACATCAACTACGGCCCAACGCCTACCCCAGCTACACGCCACGTCCGCACGCTCACTCCTATCCACCAACCTCGTACCGCACCGAAACAGGCAGCCCACGAACTGGTCCCGCATGACTCGGATCTACGCGGCGAGGTGCATGCAAGACCTCCATGGAAAGTGGTACTAGCCGTCTTCCCTCTCGTCGGCCTGACATGCATTATCCCGCCCCAGCACTCACTGCCTCACGCACGTCATGATTCATCCAGCTGTGGCCTGATGTATGTACGTTCCCCACATATCAGCCGTGTAGTTTTATAGCATCCTGACAACATGATAGAGTTATCCAAGTCCTAATACCCTTCTGTGCGAAACAGGCACATCAAACCTCAAGCGCTCAGGAATCGGGATGAAGACCCGCACGCGTCTCACACTCGGCCCTGGCCTCCGATGGACCGCATAGCAACCATAGCCAGCGCGATCAGCGCGCGCTGTCACTGCTCGCACGCACCCGGCCTCTGTCACCCTCTTCCCAAATCGGACGCTAGGATAGGAGGGACGGATGGTGCTCGTGTCCCACTGCACCAACACCAAAAGGGTTGTAGGAGTGTCGCGTCCCGGATGCTTCGAGGATGGGCGGACGTTGGGCAGCGTCAGCGCAAGGAAAGCGGCATCCCAAGCCCCACGTTCACAAGTGCAAGTCGTGCGGCAGCACACCTCTTCCTCCTATTGCGCACCCCGCACGAAGCCCATATCGACCACGTACTGCGATGGTTCCATCCACATAGAATCTGCCATTCCTCGACTGGCATCCGCCAATTCTCCCGAGGTGGTGCATTCTTTTGTACCTGAGTCACGGTGCAGATCCTCCTGTACTGTACAGCGTACCACCCGTAGCTGTACTGTAGAGCCTTCATACATGGCTCTAGCCATAACATATTTTAACTTTCTGCATGGCTCTAGCCAGGCCCCTGGCTGCGTGTATATAAGGGCTTCTCTGCGCCAATAATCTCGGCCGCTGGCCGGGCGGTGCCCACACGATCATTCCCACAATGCCTCGTCAACGCAATTAAATTTATTTAACTATTTGTGACAATTGATCGTAACGCCTAACCTCCAAATGCCCAAAAAGGCAATTTCTGCTATTAAGACCCGAATTCCAATCCCACTCAGCCCGCCACCCTGCGCGCTCGGTACCCTCAAATGTCAATACCGCCAGTTGTACCTCCCACCCCCTCGTCACCTCCGTCTGCGCCCGTGCTCGTGTAAGCGCCCATTTCCGAGGAGCCATTTTCCTCAGCATCCGCCTCTTCCTCGTGTCTCGCATCCGCCATCGATGCAAATGCAGCCATGCTCTCCATGAGCACGGCATCCTCTCGCACTGCTGTCCGTACCGCTGTCGCCGCCGAGGTGTCCCATGCCGTTTTGAATCGACGGGTGATCTCGCGATGGAGGGCTGCCTGACGACCAGCGTAGGCCTCTAATCCAGCCGCCAACTCTCTCGATACCCCTGCCTGCCTCGTTGCGTGCCGCGTCTCCCACCACAACGAGCGCCAACGCAGAAAACGAAGGACGCGCTTCATTTCCTCGCGCAGAAGGTCTACTTCTTCCTCCCACCTCTCCTTGCGAGCCTTCGCCTTCGACCATTCCACTCGGACCGCTGTAATCCTCGCATCAGTCTTCGCGCCACTATTGCCCATTTTGACTCACATTTGTGAAGCTCTTCTTCGTCCTCCCCTGGCCCCCCCCCAGCGGTCCAGATCCACGAGAACGTCTTCTTTTTTGAGGAAACCGTGGCCGTCTGCCGCCGAGCTCTTGACGACCCTATGCTCCCGAGCTTCTTGCGCGCGCCTGCATCCACCTCGTGCTCCTCGTCAAGCTGGATGTCCGCCGGCTTCAGCTCGCAATACTGCTCGCAAGCGTCCGGGCCCCGTAATGCGAGTAACGCCCCACGTGCCGCCCTGTACTTGGTAGCCTCCGCCTCCACCCGCTCGCCAATGCGCTCAATCAGAGTGTGCGCTCGCGTTGCCGCGCGCTGCCCCGCCACATTTGTGTCGCGGTGGATGAGTAGATGTCTCTTCGCGTGCAGGTGACTGCGCAGGTGTACCAGGGCGTCGCGAATCTGCCCCTCGCGAAGCCTGCCCTCCATCGCAGGCAAACCCTTGCGACAGCCACCCTCCCTGTCCGCCTCCCGAAGCCCTGATGGCAGATAGAGCTTCACATCCTCTGCCTTGGGAGGGGGAAGGTCAGGATCGCGGGCATCTTCCTCGTCCTGCAGTACGCGCACTGCGGTTGGTATATAAACAGCCTGCAGTTTTCGAAAGCGCGCCAGCTTCGAGAAGAAAGCCACGCGCATCTCCTGCACGTGTTCCTGCTGGTCGCCCGCGAGCAATGCGCGACCGCGGGCCTCGCATCGGATGCGTCGCCTGATTATACCGATGTCAGCGTGGTGCGAAATCCTGTTACTGCGCCACGTACTGAGCTTGTTCGAGCTGTAAACCTGCCACCACGAACGAGGTTACACTCGATCCGTGGAGCTTGTCACCGCCGCCCGCAGCCTCCTCCGCCTCGTCTTTCGTCAGCGCGAGGCGTATCGCGGCCTCTGTAGGCCCCCCTACAGGAATCTCTTAGTGGCGTATAATCAAAGCGAAGGAATACACTTACCATCAGAGCCGTAGCTGTAATTTATAGTCTAAATCCCCTGGATGTAGCCAGGGGAGCATCAGCCTAATGGCTGGACACAGCCAGGGCCTGGCTAGCTTCACACAAACCTCTGGCCCGCTTGCGGGCGGGAAAAAATTGCAATTTTGGGGCCTCGGGTAGCCCTTTATTTGCTCTTTATTTATTCTCTGGTGATTCCCTCCGGAACCTACAAAAAACCTGGCTGATGGATGGATCCCGCAGAAAAAGCCCTATTGATGGATGGATTCCCTTGCCGTCGGTGATGCACTATCGGGGACCCCTACGCCGCTCCAAATCTTCCCGCCATTTGATTCTTCCCGAATCTACCCTACACAGGCGCTACTGTGTTTAGCGCCGAGCTACAGGCGCATCAGATGATTTGTCATCACTGTCTTCCACATTAACGCTGTTCTGCTCCTTCGACACCCGGCCGTTCCCGCTCCCGCCACCGCCCTTCCCGCCACCGCCCTTCCGCTCCCGCCCACCACCCCTGCCGCTCCCGCCCACCGTCCACCGCCGTCCCTGTCGCTGCCGCCTTCCCTAGTTTCCTGGATTTGCGTTTGTGGGTTTCTGGTGCGTGCTTCTGTTCCTACCTGTATTATTTCTTCAGGCTTTTTTCACGCTACACTTGGCCGTTCGCACGCAGTCCGCCTGTTCGCACCATCCACTCTTTCTTCGCACGCTGTCCGCCTCTTTGCGCGCCGTCTGTTTTTTGTGCGCCATCCGCCCTTGCATCCGCCATGCCGTCTGGCTCCTCGCGCCCTCCTAATGACTCGCATCTTATACTCGCCAATTTTTTCTTACAATGACATGTACTTCCTATGCGCCTTAAATATTCATTTCACTACACGCATCCAAGTTCATCTTTTTTTTGCGCACAAGTAAGATATAAGTAATATCAAGCAAATAACATACGGAAAGTAATGAAAAGTACTAAAAGGTAAACGAGTAAACGAGAAGTACGCAAAGTTAATGCGGAAAGAAAATAAGTACGGAAAGGAAATAAGAAGTACAGAAACTAAAAGAGTAACAACGAAAAGTACAGGCACACGGCACACGGCACCGCCAACTAATCTAAATGTACGGCTTCGTCTTCTTCATGGACTCGGCGAGACCTTCAAGCATCCACGCCACATCCTGCACGGCCCAGATCCAGCGCTCCTTCACGATATCCGGCTGCCCCTTGCACACTCCCCAAAAGTACAATCCAGCGACGACACTAAGACAGCCATTCGGTCCCGGCTTGTCCAACAGACCCCACTCGTTATCTCCCCCGTATATCGCGTCCCCGCCGCTTGCCCAATTCCCACCCCGATCTCGACGTCGCCAGTCCGGTTGCAAGAAGTCCCACCATTGATACCACTGGTCTGCGTATCGCGCGACGTTCGATATAGCCGGGATTTTTTTGGTCTTGGTGGTGCGCCCGCCCTTGATCCAAGTGGTTATAGGCTTCGGTCGATGGTCCGCTGGCACAGCGCTATAGGTTTCCTCGTCGAACCCGAACGATGTCTCTAGCCTCACCAGCGCTGCCAAGATGGAGGTGAAATGGCAGCCCAAATCCTCCGTGTGAAACAGCGCAACGGCGTCCCGCAGCCACGCGGGTGCATTCTCTGGCACCACGACATCCACTGCGGGCGGCGGCGGCCCGTTACCCGTTCCCGCGGGACCCGGGGGAGGCGGGACCTGCGCATGCGCGAGCGGGATCTCCGTCGTCGGTGGGGGTGGAGGCGGCGCGAGGTGCGTAGGCGGGGGCGCGAGCTGCGTAGGCACGGGCGCGAGGTGCGTAGGCACGGGCGAGAGCTGCGTAGGCGGGGGTGCGAGCTGTGTAGGCGGGGGCGCGAGCTGCGTAGGCGGGGGCGCGAGCTGCGTAGGCGAGGGCGTGACGTTCGTAGGCGGGGGCTTGACGTCCGCAGGCGGGGGCGCGACGTCCGCAGGCGGGGGCACGACGTCCGTAGGCGGGGGCGCGAGCTGGGTCGGCGGGGGCGCGATCTGGGTCGGGGGGGCGCGAGCTGCGTAGGCGGGGCGCGAGCTGGGTCGGCGAAGGCGCGAGGTGCGTAGGCGGGGGCGCGAGCTGCGTAGGTGGAGGAGGCGGGGGCTGAAGCGCAGCCTGGGCCTGGGCTGACAGATGCGGTGTCGGAGGCTCACTTGCGGGAGCGGCTACTGGGGGGGACGGCTGAGGCGGGGTGGCGTGCGGCGTCGGTGTTGCCATGGCAGGTGTCGGCGTAGCAGGAATCACGGGGGTCAAACTTGTGGATTCCTCGGGATTGAGACGACGCGATTTGCGCGGTCCAGCGGCTGCCGCGTCCGCAGCGTCGGGTGCCGGGGCCCCACGCTTCTGGCGCTCTGCTGGCTTCTTCTTCGCCCCCCTTACGCCCAGCTCCGCCATCTCATCTCGTATCTCATCCCGTAGAGGCTGTAACAAGATCTTGTTGCGCGCAATGTTCCACTCACGCGTCTGATTGTACGTGAGTCCCGGCGGCGGCGTAGGCGTTGTAACGGTAACAGTCTTTCCCGTAAGCGTCCTATCGATGATCTCTGCCATCGTCAGCTGGCTGACGTCGAGGGTCTTGCCCGAGGAGCGGTCCTCAGGCTCAGGCGAGGGTGGATCTGCGGGGGAGGCGTCGGTGGAGGCTGGCTGTTTTGTCTGCGCCTTCTTCACGGGTGCTTTCTTGGCCGGCGCCTTGGCCGCCGTTTTCTTCGTGCTCTTCTCTTCGCGGCTGCCCCGCTTCCTCTTCTTCTTCACCGGCGCGTCCGAGTCGTCAGAGTCCTCGTTCGAGTCAGAGGACGAAGAATCAGAATCGAAGTCGGAGTCAGATTCGTCCTCCTGGTCGAATTGCTCGTCGTCCATGGTATACTTTGCACCGGCCAATCCATCTGGCAGCGCTGCGTCCGCAATATCCTGCGCGGCTGAGACGAAATGAAATGAGTCACAATCCATACACAACGCTGCACAGACTTACTGAATGCGGTTTGCAGGTACTCTTTCATTAAAGTGGTCACTTGCGTGTCCCACCGCTCCTTCGCCCATTGCGGCATGTGCTGTGCACTATGGGTCTTATTACGACCATACGAAACACTGTCGAGCTCGTCAGTGTCTAGTTACCCCGTGTGACGGCCCGCACTTACTACACAGTTCGAAGTTCACCCGCGTATTTTGGAATGGGACCCCCCATGAGCACAACACAATGCAGCCCAGTCCGTTCGACGATCCCCTGCAGTATAGGACCCAGAAAATTCCCCACTTCGTCTATACATCTTTGTCGATTCAGCAACGCTAAATCCACCCGTTTATTGACGACTCACTTTTGCTTCGCCTCGGGGGACCTTGAGGGCGTGCTCTTGAGCCCCTCGTCGTAAATCCTGCGTGCCTCTGCGGCCTCTTCCTTGGCCCTGTGGCCATAGCCATCGCGGTCCTCCTTCGGTAGTGCTGCAAACAGTTCGCGCGCTATCGCAGCTCGGAATGGGCCTGAGGGGTCTTTTGCCGTCTGTACATTGCTCCCGTCCGATTTTTGGGCGGCCCAACGGTCAGCCACGACGGGGGCGATGTGGGACTGGTACGCCTCCCTCATAAACTGCTGATAAGCCTGTCGAGCTTTGGGAGGAGAGTTGAAACCAGAGAGCTTGGCGAGAAGAGTTGCCCAAGGGTCGTTCCGAGCATCGATTTTGGGGCGGAGCTGCCGACGCAGGCGGCGGGCGCGGTACTTAAGCCATCGTCGGATGCGCTGATGAGCTGTCAGTGTCACGACCACGTGCTCTTGTCACTCCCATACTCACCGCGTTGAGGACCCCAATGCGATCTCGTTTCCTCTGCGTCTCCTCCTCGTCGAGTGGCTCGGATGCAACCACCGCCCTTGGGTCGTAGTCTGGTAAGGGCAAATCCGGTTCCTCGTGGTCCTGCAGCCGCCAGCTGATGCGTGCATGGAACTCTTTGCAGACATTCTGGACATAATCCCGTTCATCCCGCCAACTGCGTTCAAGGGCGTCTGTATACGCCTCTATGTGCGGCGTCAACACCGTTTCGCGCGCGCCCTCGGCCCACAGCCGCAAATTCATCCGCTTCTCTTTCGCCACACGTTTGCGCACCTTCTTTCCCATCCTACGACAACCCCCGGATTAGCCCAACGTACAGCCCGACAGTATCCTTGCGACTCACCAGAACGTATGTACGGGTAATATTTAATAAGTGGGAGAGGGAAAGAACTGGTGCGTCGTTGATCGTGAAACACAAACACACCCGGCTGATTAAACCGCGCCCCCCCTCCCTTCACCGCAACTACTACTTTGGGATATCCTCTTGGTTTTATTTTATTTTAATCATCGCGTGCTCGCATCAACCTAACCACGAGATTCGCATGGCCTTCCCTTAAAGGCTGAGCGACCGAACGAGTTTGTCTCCCACCCCCAAGTTCTTCCCCACATCAGCCTCACCCAAATCCCCTCCTACCAACCTTAC
Source organism: Mycena leptocephala (assembly GCA_029378395.1). Lineage (NCBI taxonomy): Eukaryota > Fungi > Basidiomycota > Agaricomycetes > Agaricales > Mycenaceae > Mycena > Mycena leptocephala. Next base: position 37,317 of record JARJLF010001549.1, read on the forward strand.
TTTCTGCCATGACCAACCTCGGGTACTCCGCTCCCGCAGCCGTATCTCCCCCTACTGTTGCGGGAGCGGGCGTTTCTCCCGCCGTTCCTCAGCAAGGTTAGTTATTAGCGTGCTACGTTTCATTTCGGCCCTAACTCAATAACTCCCCAGTTAACGCAGCTCTGGCTGCGTTCAACGCTGCTGTTGACACACTGACTACCAACGCTACGGCGCTCATTTCGACCTCGATGGCTGACAGTAAGTCCCTCCTCTTCCTGCTTACGCGCGGGCTCACTTCCACATCAGTGAACGATGCGCTCGATGGCGTCGCCTCCGCCGCAGATGCAGTCCAACATGCTCAATCGGCCATCGCCGCCGCGTTGTCTGCCGCGTTCCAGGTCCCGGCGCCTACCCGTATGTCTTCAATCCTTTCTCAGTCTGCCTCACGCTCACGCACTCACTCCTCACAGCTCAAGCCCAGAGTGCCCCCCAGGCAGCCCCCCAGGCCGCGTCCCAGTTCATCCGCACTTCTGGCCCCTGGATCGCCGGCGTCCTCTACAGCGTCATTCCTGGCGCCGCTCTCACCGCCGTTCCCGACAACGGCGGCAAGTGGTTCGCCATCACCCGTGGTAAGTATATTGGTCTTACCCAGAACTCGGCCATTTCCTGGAGCGCTGTCACCGGGATCTCCACCGGTTTGAGCGAGAAATTCAACAACCAGACCGACGCGCTCAACCACTTTAATGCGGCGCATGGCACTAACTCTTTGGCGGTCATCTAGCGGTAAATGCTCTTTCTTTCTTGTTCCTTATTCGAGTATTAACTTCAATTATTAGTTCAATGTGGCCCCACTGCCCCTCCCCCCGGAATAAATGTCGTAGTCACTCGTTCCTTTTGTCAAGTAGTCTCGTCCAGTTGTAGTCTCGAGCAGTCTCAATGCATTATGTTCTGTCGCATTGTGTTCTATTGCGTTACTCTGTTGAAATGCTCCATTTATTTAATTACCATCATTCGTTCAACCCCCGCCCCCCTTCATGGTCACCCCCAAATAAATGTCGAATGGAAATGCTTCGCTTCGCGTAAGTTTAGCTTCAACGCTCGAATGCCCAAAATTCTGAAAGGAGTAACACAAGATGTGGACAATTGTTCCCATTCATTCGGCAATCGGATCGGACGCTTCTTCATCTTCCTCCTTTTGACCATGATCTGCCTCCGCTTAATTTTCTTTGCGACCACCGGCTATCCTGCTAAGTACGGGTCTGGGATATACACATGCTCTGGAAGCCAGGGAATTCTGAATTGATGATCCAACACGCGATATCCATTAGGCCTTTTGGTCAATCTGCAGAAAAAACCCTGTGTTTCTTGTCGTCTGGCATTCCCCTTACTGCCTTCGCACAAATGCCCACTCCATCCCCTCCCCCCGCGTATGCAGATGACCTTGACGCTGTGGCCCGCCAACTCGCGAATCTCAGCTTCGACAATTCCCCTGCCCCTGGGCCGAATCCTGCCTCTGTGACTTCTCCTCAGCCTCCTCCTGCCTATTCCTCAGCCGCAGGCTCTGTCACGGCACCTCTGTACGCCTACGTAACCCTGCAGCAAACCGGGGTTACCTCGTCTTGGTGTGCCCTTATCCTGCTCGTGACACACTCATTATTTAATTATTCCAGGTCAGAGGCCTCTGCTCTAACACAAGGGATTTCCGGCACGTCTCCGTACCGCCTGTCCTCGAGGTCCCGAGCCCCCCGGCGGTCTTTTGGCGGATACGCCGTTTTCTGCGGACTCGAGACTGGCGCTTTCAAACATTGGTACATGTCATTCTCCTTGTACTTGTTTCTGTCGACTGATCCCCTTTCAGGCTCTCTGAGACCGGTCCGCTCGTCATCGGCGTCTCAAACAGCGTTTACCAGGGTTACGCCACCTTTGCCCTCGCTCAAGCCGCCTACGAGTACGCCCATTCTCGGGGCTGGACCCGCGTCTTTGTCCCGGCCGTGCCGACGACGGCAGCTCCGCTGAGCGGCCCACTCCCTGTTGCTGACTGGCTCTTTGACAGCCCCAACCCTCTCCACGGAGGCGGCGTTCGTGGAAATGGTCGTTGGTATGTCGTATACCGCGGCATCACACCCGGCGTATACCAATCCAGGTATTTATTTTCCTGATCTCTCATTAACAGCCACTAAACCTCTTACCGCAGCCTTGAATGCAACCTGAATACCCGGGGATTGAGCCGTTCTTGCTACGACTCATGGGAAACCAAAGACGTCGCGATAGCACACTTCTTGGAGGAATTGGCCGCGGGCCGGGTCAAAGTTTTGTATCACGATTATGCTTAGCCATTCCACCGCAGTCCATATTATGTTGCTCATCTTTACTACCGCAATGAATTTTTTTTCTAGATCAATTGCCTAGGTCGCACAGCCACATCTTTCAGACCGACCATCTTAAGTTATAAATATAAATGCTTCATCGCTGACACCTTTGTCCAGAAATGCGCCGACTATAATATTTTCCTTGTTCTGCAATCGCTCGCCCTCGACGCTTGTCGTTGTCCGCGGAGTCAATCCATCATCACGCGTGACTCGCCGCCACGCGCTTCGTCCTCTTTGATGTCTACCAACCAAACGCCTGAGGCCACCCCCGTACAAACGCAGTATCAAGTCATGTATGTCCCTTGTTCTCTGGATGTTGTTTGCTGTCTTATATCTATTCCCAGGATGCGTAAGAAAGAAGAACTACGCGCCAAGACGCGAGCTCGCATGGCCGAGTGTGTCTTCATTTTCTACGAACCCCACTCCCCAACTTAACTCAGCTCTACAGATTCCGTGCGCGGCTCAGACAGCTGCCCCCCGAGCAACAGGAACCGTTCAAGGCTCGCGCGCGCGTCGCTCGCGCGCGGTACAGGGTGGCGTGAGATTTCCCCAAAAATTCCTCCCTCTGTTGGCGCCAACCTCTCTCCCAGACACCACCTCCAGCTCCGACTTCTCTCGGAGGCCGGTAAAAAAGGCCGGTACGTCGGACCTTTCCGCAGTGTCCACCACATTCACTGATCTGTGTTTTGAAGACCATATCGCAATTTCTTTCCTGAAGATTACGCCGCCCGACAAAGTACGACCAAGTCCAAGGCAGCTCCGGAGCAAAGGCGCCGCCCTACTACCCCGACTTGATGCTACTTCGTATACTGTTCTCATTAGTTGATGTTGCTTTGCTTTGCTAATTGCTGTCCCTCCCTTCCAAATGTATTGTTTGTGTGACGCAACGGAAATGGTGTATTGAGATATTGTACTACAACAAACTCAAAACCCCGAAGCCAGTTCTTTCGCGTACCTAACATGAAAGATCTTCCAATCCTGACGATCCTGCGTTTCATTTTTATGTGTACGTTGACATTCGGTGAGGTCGCATCCACAAATTCCAGGGGGAAGGTCCGCATCTGAGTCTTCGCCGTTGTCCTCCTCGAAACCGCATTTACGGAGCGCGCGACAGCGCTTCTGATTTTCGGTTACGACCTCGTTGGGGTTTCGGCGCGGTATGCGGAGAGGCTGGGTCTCCACCCCGTTCGCGCGGGCGCGAGGTCGGCGTGGAGGCGGTCGCCCCTCATGGCGCTTCTGGGTTTGGACCATGTGGGGACGATCCCGCTTCTCGTCGAAGGCCTCGGATCCATGGGCGGTGAGGTATGACCTGAGCCTGTGTCAGTGAAGGAGACAATGACACGACTTGATAGTACTCGGCTCGTCGTAATGCGTCTGCCGCTCGAATTTTGTCTCGATGCCTATGCATATTCAAGTAGAATTTATATTACAATTAGCTTAGTGTAATGGTGGGAGGGGAAGGCGACGCACATCTCTCTGTATTTGGCGGCAGAGGCGCGCGCACGCAGACGTACAGGCGAAATCTCGCCCTTGGTACTCGTCCCCTCGGTTTCAGTTTGGCGAGCGCGGAGCCTATGGAGGGAGATGAATGGAGGAACGAAGTATGTAATACAAAATAGCTGCGAACAATTTCATGCGCTTCTGGGCGGCCAGGCGAAGGGAGTCGCCATTCCTATTCGACGGTGAGTAAGTGCAAAAGCCCGAGGAATGAGGGTTATAACGTACTTAGCAGCGTATCTTTGAAGCGACTCCTTACGTCGCTTTGCTTTGGTTTCGGCGTCCAGCGCCGGTCGGCCCCGAGCCATAATGGTGCACGAAAGTAGCGGTCAAGGAGGTAAGATGCCTATAGTGTTTCTCGATCAGGACAGAATTTGTCTCCTGACAGTGAGTTCGCGACAGATATTTTGACATTGTCCGTTCTACCTTACTCTTTCTCCCTAAATTCCTGAAAATATTGTGGCACCTTACGGTAGCTTCATTCCGCTTGTAACACGTTTTGTACGAATATTTTGGAAGGGGAACCATGAGTTTTTCATATCTTGTGCGGACCAAAAAATCAAAAATTGGTGGATCATCGCGTTATACCCTTAAAATACCATTGCCACAATTTGAGGTGGAGAGGGTAAGTGCCTGTGCGACAATTGGAACAAAGGTCAAACAGCGAGTTCGCGATAAATAAGTTCTCCCTTCCTGAAGTAGACGTTGCCGATGAGCATTGAGTCGCCTTTTTGTGTTCCATTTCATTCAAGTCTCTCATTTAATCAGTTATCCGACAGTAGAACTCAAATAGGCTGTTATTACTGGCTTCTACGCTGGTTATACAGAGAATGTACGTGAACGAGGACATGAAAGATAACCGACGCGCCAGGGGGCCACGGGTGAGCTCTGAACTCGTAGAGTAGTTTACAAAGTGAGTCGGCGGATCAGCTTGGGGAAACGAAGCCCATCCCAGCTGTAGGTTACGATGCTCGCGTCGACCCAGTCCGGGTGTTCCAAGAGAATCGAAAGCTGCCTGTCTGGATTCTCCTCCGGTTCAGACATGATGCTAATGCTGCAAACCGGGCATTCCCAGCTATTCTCGAGCCATTTTCGGATGCACACGTAGCAATGCTCATGGCCACACCTGTATCTAGACGGAACGCAGATGTGTCAGTCCCCGCCTGTATAACACGGAATGTGCGCGACGCTTACGAGACCGGATGAGACAAGATATGGTGGCAAAGGCTGCATTCGTGGTCAGGATTCGGGGTGGTGGCAACAGGGGGACGCGTCTCCGTCATGTAGAGATCGTTGTCCATGAGGGGGGCTTCGCGTGGAGTACGGAACCCTGGACGGCGCCTAATCCGAGGGTGCTGGTAGGAGCCACCATCGGCGGCACCACGCGCACGCGAGGCCCGTGTGTGTTCATTGATAGTGGAAGGCGGTCCGCCATAGATCTGTAGTACGCGTCCTGTTTGAAAGTCAGCTCATACCGACCATAAAGTATACACCCACTTACCAGATGGAGATCTAAAGGGCCAAGTGTCGGAACGCGAGCCACGGGCGGAACGCGAGCCACGAGCAGAGGTTGAGCCACGGGCGGAGGTTGAGCCACGGAGACGCGACCGGGACCCTAGTCAGAGATAAGTGATCGCGACCCAATGAAGCTAAGCTAGGACTCACTGAAACTGCGGACAAAGCGCCCGTTCTCGTCAACGAGATACGGATGCAGGCTTGAATTAGGTGGACTGTTCTCGTCAACGAGATACGGGTTTTGAAGGGAATTGGGTATGGGGGTCAGAGGAGCCCGCGAGGCGGAGAGGTTCGCGCCCCCGCGGCCGATACTCATTGTGGATGGGTTTCTGGAAAGGAGATAAGTGGAATGAACGAAGGCCGAAATGAAAGAAAAGTGGGGCGTACGACAGTGGGTGTGTTTTCTGATGTAGGGGGTTGTCGGAGCAAAAGCACAGATGGACGGCTACTTATACCGTCCGTCGGCCGGCAGCCTGTTAAGGCACGTTGTCACATCTGATTCACAGCAGAGTAGGCGAGGTGACCCAGTAACCCTCGAGTGAAAGTGAGCGGTAAAGATTAGGAGCGTCTACACAGCCACATCGATTGCCTTAATGGGAAGTAGATCGACCAAGGTCCAAGTAACTCAGAGTCCACGATCATCTTCGTACTGCGAATCAAACTCGTTTAACGTCCCGTATAATCCTGCCCCTACTTTCGCCGCCCTCCTCAATTCATCGCTACCATCCTCCGTTTGTTCCACCACCTCGAACTGGGCGGAGAAACCGTTGGCTACATACTCGCACAACGCGTTTTCGCAGCTCTGACACAAAATCATCTGGTAACCGGGAGATTCGACAGCGGTGAAGGAGTACAGCATCCACTGTGGAATCAGAATGGTCGACCCAACCGGAAAGTTCACGACTTTTTTCACCGTCCATAAGATCAGTTCGCCCTCTGTATCGTGGTAATTTCCCAGCGAGGTCAGCGCAGAAAATCCAGGGATATATGCTGCGCCCTCCTTGCGGATCGTCCCATCTGTGGAGAAGTGGTATTCGAGTCGAGTGAAAGCTGTCTGTTGCTGGGGACCGTCGGTGCAGGGAAGGTGCATGGGTAAGTGCAATCCCGAGTCGTACTCCAGGAGGCAGTTGATCATGCTGTTGGCAGAGGTCCACGCTCGTGGGGCGACTTTTCGCAGGGCGGCTGGCATTTTGTAGGTTAGTAGCGCTCGAGAAGGTTTATAACGGGGCTGGCTTACCGTTTTGAAAGGAAGTTATTGTTTGAATGGCTCGGGAGCCTCGCAATGCCGCAAGCACCGCATGGTCCATGGAGATGCAGTGATGTGCTAGGAGATCCTGAGGACGCTAACGCTAATCGTCAGTCTAGTAAAGATGGCTCTGCGACCTTCTGCTTACTTTTCCTGCCGGGCCGGTACACTGGAGGCCGGGGCAATGCCATCACGCTGAATGTAATCGCGCGCAGTTAACATATCCTGGCCCGCTTGGATTATTGCCCGTTCCCAGGCATGGGCTTCGAAGGGGGCGCCTAAGTACATTGCGCCTATACGGTCTCGCAAGTCGACCAAAGCTCCAGGTTGGCTGTACTTCCGATGTAAGCGATGTCCCATTGAGTTGGAGTATACTTACTCGTTCCATCTCACAAAGTCAAAATTCAAGCTTCGAAGATGGCCGCGCGTGAATGAGTCTGGAAAGGGGGTGATGTCCAGGTCTACTGCGAGCCTGCCAGCGGGCCTAGGCCGCAAAATCTGCGGGATATCGCTGACCGTGTCCAGTTGCATCTCGTCGGCGGAGTCCAGTGGCATTTCAGGTATGTATTCGGAATCATCAGAGTCCGTGTCGGAGTCTGAGGTCGGCCAGCTGCATGCAGACAAGGCTGACGACAAATCAGCAGAACTGTCGTCGTCGGTGCTCTCTCCGTCGTGGTCCCCCTCCGCCAGATTATGGTAGGGTTCGTCGGAGTCCGTGTCGCGTGCAGCGATCGCGTCAGAATTTCTGGTGCGGGTGGCGTTCCGGAACTCTTTCATTAGGATTTCAGCTATGTCGACATCGATCTCGCAGATTCTGCCCCGCCGTGGGAGGGTAAAGCTGCTCCAAGGTGGGACCGAGCTCATTTTGAAGGTGCGAAATTTTGCACGTCGATATAGGACTGATACTTTGGCAAGGCCCAGAGTAATATTCGTAAATAATATAACGCGTGCTCGCGCCTCAAATTGAACCAAACGCGGTTACCTGGGGACTTCACCAAGTCCGCAAACCGCCACAACTGGGTATGTGCTCAGCCGAATTATCCGAATGGTAACTGGAAGATGATCAGTTTGTATGGATCTTTTAGAACATGCGGCGTCCGAAGAGAAAGGAACAAATGCAGACCGTCCGTACCCAACCGGATAATTCCGGTGATTTGTGAGTGTGATTCTCGCCCCGTAACCTATAAAATAATCATTTGTCTGGACAACGCCAACGCAGCAGTCGGCAGAAAATAATTAGTCTCAGCTCTTCTCCTCCCCCGAATGTCGCCTAACAACAATTCGTGTGCGTGTGTTTATCGACTTGCGTCGATTTAAAACGATTTTGAATGCTTATACGGCCCCACAGGTCGTGCTGTCGTATTATTCATGCCCATTTGGAGGGGTGTGCACACCCCGTGCCCCCCCCTTCACCCACCGCATCCGACATGCCCGGTCTCATTTCTTGCACTGAAGCCGACGAAGATGAGGTCCCTGACCTGATCTCGGATGAATTTATCAAAGGAAGCATGTGAGTCGCCCCACGAGCCTGCACCTGCACCGCTTAATCTGAAAGAATTATCTCCAGTTCGATGAGTCCATTGTTGGCAATCGACGCGTGTTTCAAAGTGAAGCCTCGCACTGTGAACAAGAACGGCCTGCCACTGGACCTTATGCACTTTATACGGAGCGAGCGACTGTCCTGGCACTGGGACGACTTTGTTATGTTTGACTCTGACCTGAAGTCGAGAGCGCTTTCCATCGGCTACTCTCCCGCCTGCACCCTGAAATGCTGCTGCCAATGCCACAATCGGAACACAGTAACGTCTCCTGATCTTCTCTGATCAACCTGGCGCTGATGAGCTTTTTTGATTCAGGGACTTCGGGCCAAATTGTGAGCATGCGAAATTGACGAAGGCGACTCGGTTACATATTTCCTCCGTGGTACACTGTACAGTAATCCATGTACCCGTGCGCGCTAACGAGACGAACACGGATGCGCGGATGCGGTCCTTTCCAGATGCGCGCATGGTTGCGTATGGGAACGGTGCTGAGTGAGACACACGACGCGTCGCACCGACCAAGAAGGAAGGTCTTGGCGGGAGTGAATATCAATCAAACACGTAACGATGGCCAGCGAGTAACAAGACCAACTTAAAAGAAAAAGAAAGAAAAAAACGGAAAGAAAGGGAAACACTAATACGTCGTGTCTGCGGGCAGGCAACGTAAAACTTAGAGGAGCTTCAGCAGGCTTCACAGCTCATGTGTGTTATGTCCAATAGTGTCCGATACGGAAAAGAATCAGATGTTGGGTGTTCCAGATGTGCACATGATTGCGCATGGGAACGACTACAGCGAATCCCAACAATCCAGAAGCGCGAGTGCTAAGTGAGACATGACGCGTCGCACCGACCAAGAAGGAAGGTCTTGGCAGGAGTGAATATCAATCAAACCACGTAACGATGTCTGGTGAGTACAAGACCAACTTGAAAGAAAAAAAAAGACGGAAAATTTTTAGAAAGGGAGAGATTTACGTCGGCAGGCAGGCACCATAAAAACTGAAAGCAGGTTCAGCAGGCCTCAGCGCAGCTCATGGGTGTTATGTCCGATAGTTTCCGATAAGAATCAGATGGTGTCTGATACTGAAAAATTACGGAACCACGACACGATCAGATCGTCCGCTCGCGTGAGTTGCGTCCTAATTAGTGCCAATTGTTGAGGAGTTAGGCACCGTTAGGCGAGGTTAGGCGTCGGCTGGGGAATTGCGGAGTAACTAAAATAAATACGGAAACATATGACAATTTTGAGCTTGATTCTGCGCTATTGGTTAGACGCTGAACGAAAGGATGGCCAACGTTTGCGGGCTGGAGCGTTCAAAAGGTAACGAAGAGGCTGTCCCTCGGAGGTTCGAGAGGCGGGTCAGGTACCAAAAGAGGCAAGCACGTGGAGGAGTTAGCCATAGTTTGACACTTACGTGATTGTGTCGGCATGTTCCAGAAGAGGAAGGCATATGGAGGAGTGATGTAGGCGTCAAGTGGTGGTATGTCCCAAAACAGAAGGCGTATGGAGGAGTGATGTAGGCGAAGATCTTTGATTGGAAATACGGACAGGTCCGACAGGATACGGGAGTATAATAAAGATTCCGCTATAGTGCCGCAGGCAGGCAATCCGCGGAAGCATACGCATACAAAATAAAAACTTTTTTGAGCGAGGCCAGGAGGATAGGAACAGTCACGGTGAGGCATTGACGCGTCCGTGGTGGTCCTTATCGTGTGTTGTCTGGGACGGGGATATCTAAGAAGCGAATACAAGCGAAAGTAGTATTAGTGTGCACCTGGCAACACCTGGTGCACTGCCAAATCGACAATCAGTGAGTGGGCGTACCCGGGATCGCTCGTTGGCAAGCGTACGCCGGATGAAAACATCCGTGGAGAACACCTGTGGAAAACAGGGACTGGGCGGTACTGTAGGTTCCTGATTTGTCCGGGACCTTTTTGGGGAATTAGTCGGTTAGGGAAAGGGGGAGTCCCAAGAATAATCAGGTGAACTAGCGTCACTTTTTTTGAAGAGAAGAACAAGAAAAGAAAAATCATTTCGCCAGACGCGTCGAGGCCCACCTCTGCGAAAATCTACCTGCTTGCCTTACTGTCTCCAGCTGGCCGATGTTCGACCACAACAGCGGCGACCCGCAGTGCGACTCATCGAGTGATGACGGCCACGAACCTGCCTCGCTCAGTCAGATCGACGCGCAAACGGAAGAGCTTGCTCACTGCGACCTTTGCAAAACTCCGCTCGGACCGCGCGCTCTGGATCCCGACACTCGCGCCTTCCGCTGCTATAATTGCGAACTCAGTGTCCAGTGCGAGACCTGCTGCTCTCAGGCGCACCTGAACTCCGGCAGCCACATTCTCCAGGCAAGTGAAGTATTTGTGTTGATGCTGTATAGTTTTAATGCACAGTCCAGGAGTGGAATAATATCGCGCACGAATGGGGGGAACAGGTCGGGATGTCAGAGCTCATGTCGACCATGGTGAAGATTTGCGCCTTTTGCCGCATTCAACTGGCTCAGGGCGGCAGCATGTTGACGTTTGGAACAATTATGTGCCTTGATTGCGGGCCAAGGCTGTTGTGCAAACGGTGCTGCATATTGCAACACAAAAGAAGCCCCTTACATCGAATTAGGGTGAGTCGTTCGTGGCGGTTTGCAGAATTTCAATTCACGCCACGTTATTTAGGTATGGGAGCGAGGGTGGCAGTCGACGACGTTAGCGGAAGAAGGCTTGATCTTCCACTTAGGACACCAAGGCGGATCATGCTTGTGGCCATTGGACCCACCCACCGCAATGACAGTTATCGACAGAACCGGAACCCAGACCGTCAATATCAAGTTTTGTGGGTGTGGGATTTTTGAGCCGGGTCCAGCGGGGGAGTGGAGCCAGATCATGGCGAACGGCTGGCACAGGGCTGGGCTGATTCATCCGCGGGTGTGTGCAACGTTCAGGGTTTTGAGTCAGCCGAACGAACAAGACTATTTGCCTTAGAGACCAGTAGCATAGCTGTTAGGGCGCGAGCTAGTCTCTCGATGAATCATTTGCGCGAGTTTGAGGCGCGTTAGTTCGCATTGGTCGTTACTGTATTCCACAATTTCTTCAGATTGAGCGCGCTTGTGACGTAAGAGTGCGGGCCGAAGCCTGCCGAGTCCACAGTCACAATGTCACACTTGCTTTCTTACTTGTTTCCTATACCCATTTCGAGTTGGCGCCTTGCTTTTCCTGGCTGGTTACTGGGTCGGTAAGGGGGATTCCAGGCCATGTGCTATGTGTCGTATCGACGTGCATGCCATGCGCCTGGTTGATGCCCTACTTAATATGAAAGACACTCTTTGTTGCTCGTTCTATACCAGAATTTTATGGACCCACCAACTCTCTCTTTTCGAGCATCGCGCTATGTCGACACCTTCATCGGAATGGATGGAGAGAGGCCCGAGGACTCGACCCGCATCGGTGATCGTGGCATCTTCATCTCTGACGACGGCGAGAGGCGTTCTGAGACCTTGCGGAATGTCACCTACAAAAAACACCGTCTTCTTCTTCGCCCCGACCGCTTGAACGACTCTCTGGCTCAGTGGATTCCGGTGCAGGATGACGACCAGCTAAGCGACGATTTGCACGCGACCCTCGACTCAATTTCTACCGATTTCGAATCCCCGGACTCTCGCAAACGCAAGATTTATGACAGCTCGGTTTGTTAACATTTGAGGCATTCTGGACCCGACGCTGACTCGAACCAGGACAATCCTATTTCAGAGTTCCCGAAGGTTCAGCAGATTTTTCTCGAGGAAATGATGCGCCTGTCCGGCCTCGGAGACTCGATAGATGACCCGCAGTGCGCTTTGTGCCACGTGAAGCTCGATGCGGGAGTACCGGCCCAAGTTAATGTCTCCAGCCCGAACGCCGACGCCAACCCTCCCAATCGCCGTATTTTTCGTTGCCGCGAGTGCGGAGAGTTCTTGCAGTGCAAGGACTGCTGTCTGAATCGGCATTCAATGATGCCACTTCATTTTCTGAAGGTACGCTCCTATATTCATGCAGATATAGCATCTGACTTTGCACCAGGAATGGACTGGCCACTTTTGGGCGCCCCAGACGCTCAAATCCCTTGGACTGGTGTACCAGCTCGGCCACCAAGGCGGCCCATGCGTTGTTCCTGATGCTATGATCCGTTCGGTCGTTGTTATAGATACTGGCAGCGTACACGAAGTTCGATATCGCCGCTGTGGGTGCGACCGCTCCGATTCTTTGAATCCTGTGCGCGAGCTTCTTCGTAACGCATGGTTCCCAGCGTCGGCGACCGACCCCGACACATGCGCCACGTTCAAGGTCCTCGACACCTTTCGGTACCTCAATGTGGTGGCGAACGTCAACGCGAATGATTTCATGGGCGCCCTGGAGCGCCTGACGAGTGCGGTGGGATCGACAGGGATGACAAAGATACTGGTAAGGTTTATGTCAATGTCCCTGCGGTCAAACGTCTCACCCTTCGTCAGGACCGCTACAAAGCCTTTTTGCGGATGTCTCGGGAGTACGCGTTTTTGTTGAGGTGTAAGCGTGCCGGCCGTGCACACGATCCCGAAGGGGTGGCGGCAACCAAGCAGGGCGAATGCGCGGTTGTCTGCTGGGCCTGCCCTTACGACGGCCGAAATTTACCTGAGGACTGGCGCGAAGTGGAGCACAAATATAGGTATGTGCCTCGTTCCCGTGTGCGGTGGATGTACTAAGGTTTGTTAAGTTATCTGTACAGGCTCATACTGGCTATCGACGCTAATTTTAAGCTCAAGAATCGAATGCGAAAGCACGAGCGCGAAGACCCTTCCCTGGGTCCTGGATGGGGAGCGTTTGTGGAGCCGTCGAGATACAAGGCGCATCTCAAGAACTATGTCGCCGAGAACGACGTAAGTCTCAGATTTTCCATGTTCGTGTATTGTCAACTGATCGGCCCCTAGATCAGCACATGCATTGCGTTCGCCGCATTGACCCAGAAGGAAACCAGGAACACCGCCGGGCTGCGCGTGTCTGGGGTTGGGGGTTGTGTATGCGCCCGCCACGAGTGTGTACGTCCGAACGGGTTCGGGGACTTGCAGAAAGGAGAACGGTACGTATGTATGGTTTTTGGAGGGCCATTTTTACTGAGGATTCTCGGAACAGATACGCTAATATAGATTTCATCGTGATGTCAGCCCTCGCGGGGTTTGATCTGAAGGAGCTTACACTCTCCTATGACATTATATGTCAGTGGCAGAAGAGTCTACGCGAACGCATACTGAAACTGCCTGAAGATATGCAACTCGATTTCGATTCGTTCCTCTTACAATGCGGCCTTCCCGTCTGGCACGCGTCGTCTCACGAAGCGGAGTGCACCAATACCAACAGCTTGAGTTTTGTGCCAGGGGTGGGGATGTCTGACGGCGAGGGGATCGAGCGTCTGTGGGCTGAGCTGAACGCTTTCGCGTTTCACACCAAGGACATGGGGCTCGGACACCGCGCGGACACTATCGAAGATAAGATCAACTATCACAATTTTGCGAAGAACCTGGGGCAAGGTGAGTACCAGACTGGACAGCGACGGACGTGTACTCACCCCAGTTGCTGTTATAGCCAAGATCCTCCAACGTAAGCTGATGGTGGCGATCGCGAGCGTGCCAGGCAGATTGCGGCCTGGAAGCAGATCAACAAGAGCATTCCGAGGGACGTGAGGAACGCCTGGCAGGAACGGGTCGACGCGTTTCACGCGGACAAGAGCAAGCCGAACCCTTACTTGCTCGGCGTGAAAGGTATGTGCGGTTTGACGACAGTGAGGGCGAGTATTGACATACGGGTTAGATGGACCTACCGAACCGGAGATCCGTGTCGCCTTGAAGAAGGATGAAGAAGAAGCTGCTGCGAGGGGTGTGGCGCCCTTGCATGGAACGAGTGCAACAGCGTTCCTGACTGCTGGGTTGCAGCTAGAGGATACACAGTGAGTGATCATCAACCTTGCCGTGTAACGTTCGTCGCAGATATTGATCACATACATTGTAGGCGCCGAATCAAGGCCCAGATTGTGGGGACGACGCTCGTCACTGCCGACCGCGAAAGCAAGATTCAAGAACAACGGTTGGCGCTTCAGGCGAAGCTTCGTCCGTTCCGCGCCCTTCAGCAAATCTATACTCCGGGGGCGGTGCTTGCCGTGGAACGCGAAGAACGGTCTCGAAATCCCGACTCGCCGGCGATCAAACCCGAGAACATGCGACTATTCCTGCCTTCCGAGCTGACGGATGCCGAGCGTGCGACGGGCTGTCAGGAGGGTCTGGGTGAGATGGAGGCAAAGCTGCGCGAGGCGCAGTGCAACGATGCCTTGGTGAAACTCCGCAGCCGCCTCCATGCCAAACGGCACGTCATTTACTGGAAGGTTGGCAACGTTACGGGGCAACATGGAGCGACACGGGCGCAGACCTTGGTCGGGCAGATCACCGACCGCATCAACGCGACGGCGACGAAATATCGCGACGCACGACGGGCTCTGGTGAGTCTGAAGGGATCGGGCTATGCGCCCCACCTCATGCCGCTGAAGGACGGCGATCTCACTCTCGACGGGGATGTGGTGGATGACGAGTCGGCGGCAAAAAAGAAGCTTTCGATGATCGCCGCTGGCAAGGGTGCGAGGACTCCTCGTCATATGGCGGGGACATCAAAGAAGGTCATGTCGTGGATTTGGGCAGCGCGCGGGGCTCTTGATGCGGAGGAGGAGGATTTGCACGAGTGTGAGTGGTTTCATTCCTGAGCTGGGACATTTAATAACGCGGCTTCAGCTTTGCTCGTGGAATGGGCCCGTGCCAAAGCGTGCAAGAGCCGGTGGGACGAGGAGGTGAATCTTCTGCGGGAAGAGATGCGTCGCGTGCTGCGATATTTGACCTGGGAGACCGGGGTTTGGGATGCGCGGGCGGTGATGACTCGCGATGACGTCGAGCCATCCGTCCTAGCTGGCCTCAATGCTTACGCACTCCAGCAAGCCGATCTTCACCGATCGTTGGGTGAGTTCTACTTCAAAGAGCTCAACGTGCCGCTCGGAGCCGCCGCTGCCGCCTTGACACTCGACGCAGCAGATTTGCCCTCATTTTTCACCGAAGGTACGCCAGTCTTGATCTATTGGCGTGAAGCCAGTACTAATGCATATACATCGCAGATTAGAAAAGAACATCGTTTGGCTTGCAGTAATACATGTCGCTGTAATATACCCGATAACGAATGCGAAAGTCTTTCTTTCTGAGGAGTGGCGCAAGTATATTAATAAGGTATAGCGACACAAAAGAAATGCTGAGATGTCGTGTAGATGCTGTCGTCACGACAGCTGTCATCCACCAAGCGCGGTAAATTGGAGGCCATCTCAAATGACTGCAGCCTGCCCCATCTCGGCCTAAGTGAGCCGCATCGAATGTTGTTGGCCAGTGTTGGCCAATGGCCCATGAGGGTGAGGGACGAAATACGGGGAGAAAACAAAAGATGCTGAGATGTTGTGTAGCTGTCCTGTCAAAGCGTGGGTTGGGATCAAAGATGGGATGAGGATAGGATCGGAAGAGGTGCTGGGCTCGCTCAGGAAGTGGGGTAATTCACCGCGGACCGAAGGGTTGGTTTGTAAATCAAAAGGGAAGGAAATGCACCAAGGTAAGTAAGTTGAAGAGCGGAGAAGGGAGGAGGAAGGAGCGGAGAGACTACGAATCAATGTGCTAATGTCGCATTGATGGTTGTTGGGGGATCCATCAGAAGAACTTGGTCCGCTGCCCGCCCACTGCTTCAAGCTTGCATTGCTCGATAGACTACGCAGCCCGGACGGAGGACAGGTCTGGCATTCAGCGCCGCGCTGGAGGAGAAAGAGGGATGGGTTGTGATTTGGCATACAGAAAAGGCCGACTTGAGGCCGACGTTGGGCAGGACATTGGGCGCTGTTCAACCGGGCGCCAGGTAGGTAAAGTTGAGAATGAATGAGATTTAATTTAATGATAATACAACGCTTGGAAGGGCCAGGAGTGGCAATGATGGGGAGGGGCGGGAACAGGCGGGTTGAGCGGGATCACAATATAATGTATGGGACATTAGATTAGATCGTACTGTCAAGCCCGATTAAGAAATACTGACGCCCGAGTCCGGCTTATAACCTGTTTGAGTTATGTTTGATGGGAATGTCTGGTATTTTTCCACCAACACGCCCAATCGGGGAGATAAAAGGCAATTGCGCAGGAATGTATGTATTTGGATAGACCGGCAATGCCCGGGATAGGCTGGAAAATAGGTGCGAGGGCAGAAATTTGGCAGGGGAAAAGGGCCAGCCAGGGGCTGGCTAGGTCCAGGGTAAAAGGCAAAGGACGCCCTGGCTGTGTCCAGGCATATAGGCTAAATACTACAGCTACGATTGACCATCAAGACCTCCTGCTATCTCGTACGGATTTGGCTTGGTACGATCCTCTCGCCAGTCGTCGATCTTCTTCTGCCACTCCTTCTTGATCGCCGACCTAACCGTCGAGTCCACCTGCTTGAACGCAGCTATCTGCCGGTCGCGCTCGTCAATTGCTACTATCAACTTCCGAGGTAGCGTCGTCACTACCAGTCCATTAAATAACGGATTCGCTTCCCATAATTAAAACGCACCTTGGCTCATGTTCTTCTCATGGTTATGATGATCCACCTTATCTTCCAAAGCGTCATGTCGCGCCCCCAGCCCCATCTCCATCATCGCCCACGATAGCGGATTCAGGACGGACCATGTTCTCTCTATTCCCTCGCCGTCCGTTCGCCCCACCCCGACCTGGTAACTGAGGGAATTCTCTGTCTGGCACGACGTCTCGTGAGCCACAGCGTGCCAGACAGGGAGCGCGAACAACAACACGATAATCGCGAGGTCCAACCGCAGCCGCTCTGGCATCGCCGCCATGCGCGTCCGCAAATTAACCTTCCATTGGCACGCTATGTCATAGGAGATGGCCAGGAACATCGCTGTGACTCCCAATATCGCCGATAGCAGGATATAATCCATGTTGGCGTATCTGAAAGAGAATCAGATTTCATCATTCAATGCTCAGTTGGCTGCCCGACTTACCGCTCTCCTTTCTGCAAGTCCCCCAAGCCCTGCGGCCGCACCAATTCATGTCGCGCACAAACCACCCTGCCAATGCCCGAGCAGCACAGGCCAGCACTCGTGCGCGTATCCTTCTGTAATAAGGCTGCGAATGCAATGCAAGTGCTCACCTACGTTCCGTCAGAATCTGTTTGTGATCGACAGAGGTTCACTCACGTCTTTCTCTGCAACGTAATTCCTTAGGTGCTCCTTGTAAGGTGCGTCCTCGACCATGTATCCCCACCCGGATCCCAACGGCGGGTCGTCGTGCGCATTCGCCCGCAACCGGTTCTTCAACCGGAAGTTGGCGTCCATCGCTAGCAGTAACATGTACAGGAATCTGTTTTACACCATTAATTTATTGCACTTGAAACGAGGCAAATGCACTCACCGAAACTCGGGTGCTACGTCCCGCCAGCCCTCGGGTAAATTTTTCCCGTCATGAGGACACACCCAACACAGCACGGCGCATTCACCGTTCTGGGTACTGTGAAGATGCTGGGGGTCGTGAGCCCGGCCCGCACGCTGCATCCTCTTTAAGAAGGCGTATTGTCGCGTCATGCGACCAAAAGCCTTATACCGATCCTGGAAAGTGAGATTAGTCGGAAAGACTTTCCCCCAGAACAAAAACTTGACAAAAACTTACCGGTACGTCCTGTGTTTTACATGCGTCCGTATTCCTTTCCAGCGAATGCACGAAGTCGTGGATGTTTATGTTGCCCACGACGTTCAGAAGGCGGTAAAGCTCCAACGCAGCAAACGTTGCGCACGTTGCTGGATCTACCGTCGTGGCAGGATACCAGCCGTTGCACAACAGCTGCTCCAAGTTGTTGGCGTGGTCCGACTGGTCGCAGGTGCAGTACCGAATGCGCACTGTGTGGATCGCTTCAGTATCGATGATTACCATATCTCGAGTCCCAGTCGCTGGATGAGCACAACTCAGCCCTCCGTGTCCGAGCTGGTACACCAGCCCGAGCTTTGCAAGAGTCGTCGGCGTCCAGTAAGTTCCGTTCCACTCCTTTAAACAAACTCTTCTCAGCATAAATCAATCACAAATAAAGTGAAAAACTAACCTTGAGTCGATGAAGTGGGCTGTGCGTATGCCGAGCATGAACACAACCCAAGCATTGCATGAACGTCCCACAGTCTGTGCAGCGGAAACGGCGTGATTCACGAGTGTAGCGAGTCTTGCAGCATGGACACGCCTTTTCATCAAGCGCATCTCCCAGCCCCTCCCGACGCAGCACTTCATCCAAAAACATTTGCATCAGCCGGCGCCAGGGTACCATTGGGTCGTCCTGCAGAGTACAGTCAGTCTCAAAGGCGGAGCGTCGATAGGCAAGCCACGTACGGAGCTCTCGTAGCGGTGGTGTTTCTCCCCCGTCTCAGCTTGGAAATCTGTCCCGCCTTCCTCGGCGGCTCCATCGACCTCCCCGGCCAATGGTATCCACTCCCCGTACATGTCTACGAGGTCGGTAGGCCGTACCTTGCGCCTTTTCAGGCCGACGTTAATGGCCGTCTTCAGGCCACACAAACCGTCCTGCGACATATCAAAGCCCACGTCGCGTATCGTCTCAGCTGGACACGTCTCGTATTCGAAGAATCCATCGTCACTACGTTGCGACCGATTGGGAGCCCGCCGCGACGAAGTGTTTAACCAAGACATGGTGGTGGGCCAGTAGGATTATGAAACAGGAGAGAGACATCGGGCCGCAGAGATTTCATGACTGAAGCTCAGACAAAGCTCAGAGTAGGAACAGACGTTAGGAATGTTGGCAGAGATGGTGTCGGTGTGGCGGTGCAAATCCAATGTCATTTAGAACAAATAAGTGCAAAGTGCGCAATCGACAAATTTTCAAAAGCTAAGTATTTAACTAATTCAAAGGCAGAATGAGAGTCTTGCATTTTTTAACTACGACGTTCCCCAAGGAATCTTCGAATGCGTAAGCTTGGCGACGCTCGAAAAGGCGGTGCTTCCCATTGCGGCACCTGCACTGCACAACGCGCAAGCCATGAAGGCCAGTGATCTGCAAAACGAATCAGCTATGAATGGACGACACAATGATACAACAAAACATACGCGAACGGTGTGTTCGGCGACCTCCTCATCCAAGGCGTCGCGACAGGGGCCCGGACCTATTTCGCGGCCTGGATTCTTGACTTCATGCACCCTATGCAATCAGTCAGACCACGCACGGCGCGAGACACGGAACCGAGAATTGCTTACGCCGCCCATGCCCGCTCAATAAATGGTGTATTCTCTCTGTGTATCCATCTCAGCATTTAATGCGCAGCGATAGAATGAGTAACCTACCCAAACGACAACCCAGCCCCTTCGAGGAAGAACGAGGCAGGCATGAAGGTGTCGACGACAGACGCAGTCGTCCCCGCCCAGCGGTTACTGAACGGCCCGTCAGCACTTATCACACAAAAGAAAGCTTGGGGCTTACTTGTAGTCGAGGGCGCTCCACGCACGCTCTACACCCTCACCGTCAGTGGTGCCGCGGCGGGAACCGTCGCCGTATTCGTTCCACGGGCTTTTCAAGGTCGGGATGTCCATGGCAGGTTTGGCGTCTCCGGTATTGCCAGCAACTGGGGCACTCGGCGCGCCCACGGTAGGCTCCGCTTCCACGGTAAGGTCAGCGATCGGGGTGCTGGGCTCCGAAGGTGCGATCGGCTCGAGGGGGGGCATGTCGTCAGACTCTCCGGAGATCGAGTCACTGCAGAGAGTTAAGTATCCTGGTCATACCATAATTAAATATACATACGTGTGCTCGGATACGTCCAAAGCCTGGATGTTCTTGAAATACTGACAACAAAGGTTGTAGGTCATTAAGGAAGGGGGCGCGTCGTGCCTGCTGGAGTACGGGCGTTTACGCCAGTCGTTGGTCATGTCACTATGGTAGCGGGTGCGGTATGCACGAAGCATGTTGTACTTCTCTTCCCTGTTAGCCGAAAACACATCAGCGAAAGTCAAAGCAAGTTAATATGAGAGGAACGTACTCGGGCAAACCATAAACAATGGTGGTGCTAGACACCCCGTAGGATAAAGCGCGGACTTCGGGCTCTTCTTCGTCGTCCGTTATGATTTCAGTGGGGGTCTGCGGCACTAGTGAAGAAAGGAGTCAGTAAATACGAGGACTGTAAGCTCTGTAACATACCAGACATCTCCTCTTGGGCGGTTGGGACTCTGGCGCCGCTGTCGGGGACTGGAAATAGGACGGCTGTCAGTGAATGCGATGCTGAAGAATGTATTCCCTTACCAGTAAGTTTGCCTTGGCTGGACATTCGGTTGCGAATGTGGTGGTTAGGTTCCAGGAGGGATTGCACAGTCGGAGGGGTTTTTATACCGTGGAGGCTTTGTTTGGGGTTAATTTGTCGCTCTGTGCGAAGTAGAGTTCCACCGCTACGGCGCCCAATCGGTCCCGTTCCCAATTAGCCAGCGCAGATTTCAGGTATCCACCTGTTGGCTCGGCTATCTAACGCGGCTAGAGCCAGGGCTGCCTGCAGCCAAACACTGAACGCAGATATCAGGTATCCACCTGTTGGCTCGGCTATCTAATGCGGCTGGAGCCAGGGCCGCCTGCAGCCAGACAAGATCAGCCACTTAACGCTGAGCGAGCGGAGATTCGCACTCACTCAATCCCCCCCTTCCATTTTTAAAAAGACAAAACTCACCTTGCCCGCTGCTCTCCCCCCAAAGAAAATGAAGCGTCGTATCAATATCGGGACCCCTGGTTTCGTTCACGCTCCCCCCGCACTCCGCTCGTTTTACGCCCTGGCGACCCGGTGCCCAACTACATAATGGGTGGTCTCGACGGCGGACTGGAGCCACACATTAAGTTCGGCTTCCAACGCCGTCTCAAAAACGAACTCACCGCTCGAGATCCCACGCAGCCGTATCCCGGCGACCCACTCCCCGACGAGATCCCTCCGCCCGGCGCGCTGCCACCAGTTCGCAGAACACGCGGCGTTCGAACCCTAACCCACCGCTGCAAGGAGCAGCAGCAGGCCAGGCTGGCGGTGGAGCGTACAGCGTGTTTCCGTGCGATCCAATCCCAGGCCCTGCAGCGGCGTCTGGCCACCCTTTCCAGATCACCGTCGTCGCGCGCGGTCATCAAGGTTGCGCAAGGTGGAAAATTCGACACTGCGTTAATCGAGGACCGCGACTACGACCTGAAGGAGGTCACTGGCGCTGAGTCTTCTTTCAAATTTCGCTTAATTACGTGGGGCGGAGGGTGAGTACGACCACTGAAAGCCCACCTAACTTCTAACGCAAACGCGTATATAGAGCGCCACGAGCTGTGATTGCCAAAGACAATAGTCTGGTCTTGATGCTAGGCGGACGATCCAGAAACGGCGATTGGATGGGTGAAATTGTCAACCCGGCCACTCACGAGTGTGACATGGCTATCGCGCGCATCCGCCGTACCCCCGAAGATATTGCAAATAACATCGCGCCCACTATTTCGGGAGGTGTCGGTACTACTTTCAACGAGGAACCAGTAAGTCTGGGCAAGTTCCAGCTCCGCCCAATTGCTGACGATATTCGAGGTCCCGTTCAACCCAGCCCAAGGGATCTTGATCAATACGCTCGTGTTCTTCCAGCTGTTCTCGACATTGGCGATGAAGCGGTTGGCCGGCTACGGGAATCGTAAGTGGCGATGATCTTGATGTTTTGGCATGCTTATTGATAACGTCGAAGGCTTGCTGGAGGCCTTCTGCCCCAGCGCCTTCCGTACCCTCAAGACTCAGAAAGAGGCCTTTCTCCGCCACGACGAACAGTCTCTGTACCCGACCGATTCCAGCATCTTTTCTGCTGCGACTTTTGAGCTGGGTGGGCCTCATCGTCAAACCTACGCTGGATTGCCCGATCGTCACCAGCCTGGCACTTGGAGCATTTTGACTTCCCTTGGAAATTATGCGCCGATGGTTGGAGGGCACATCATTCTCTGGGATCTCGGTCTCGTCGTGTCTTTTCCGGCTGGATCCTCCATCCTCATCCCCACCAGTGTCCTTAGATATTCATTCGTCCGCGTCCGACCTGGCGAGCGTCGTTATTCGCTGATTCAATGGGCGGGCGCCGGGATCTTTCGCTGGTTCCTCAATGGACGTCACACGGATATCGAATTTGCCACCAACGCCACGTGGGAAGAACACGAGGCGCGCGAATCGCGCCGCCTTGCAGCGCACGCTGCCGCGCTCGAGGACTTCCCCATCGAAGAGGAACTCTCGGAGGACGCGATGATTCTCCCCTTCTTTGGGACGAACGCCGCCGTGGTGGTTTGAAACGTAGACAGTCATTGCGCTCCAATTGCGCCCCTCAATTTCTTTACGCTCCCTTTTTGTTCGTGCACACAACCCCAACTCCCCCAAAAACTAGGTCCAGTACTCCTACTCTCGCGTATCTTTGTCTTCTTTTTTCTGTTCAAATTATATTGCGTTCTTGGTCTCCTCAAATAAAGTGCATTCTTCTATACTTGAGGGAATACACGATAAACTAGAACCAATACCGGCGACCGTCTCTGAAATATGGCTGCTGACCGGGTTCCGGGATGTAGTCTGGGTGCCCAGTACGATTTCGCAGAGGTGTCTCGTCCTCATTATCCCTGTCCCATGCAACCTCTTCATCAGACTCGCCCCGGGATTCGGAGTCGCTGGCGGCGATGTCCACAAGGCATCTGGGAGCCTTGGATTGGCAATGCTTTGGAGCTCTCGGCGTCGGGGTCGGTGGGGTTTGTGACCTGCAATATGAGCCGGATGCCCGTGGTGGGGGGCTGCGGAAGCAGACGGGGTTCATTGGCTTGACGGGTGCAACATGCACTGTGGGAAGAGGTGTCGACTTTTGGCCGAGTTCTGTGGAGGTGCGGCTTTTTTTCTGTGAATCCATACTGTTCTTCTTCGCCGGGCTGACTTTGACCTTAGGTCGAGACACAGGCCGATTGCGGCTGCACCAAAACAATTTAAGCCTCTCGACACCGTGTATATAAAAATCAGACGCACTCCAAGTATTTTTGACGGTATTGACGGGCCTTCGCCTGGTGTTCCGCTTGGACAGCGGCGGGCGCGCTTCGCAGTTCTTCCCGGCGTCTGAACAGCCTCAGCTTGCTGTAATTGAGTATAGAAAAGAAAAGGTACGCACTTCTGCATTCGGAGACGTGCTTTTTCATTTATCGCCTCCCGATTACTAAGGGAAATGAATTCAGCGGTGCCAAAGATCAAGTGGAGGGGGGTGGTACGTACCGACGCCGATATAGCCAAGCCACCTCTGCGCGTCGCTCAAGGGTTTTGTCCTGCGTGCGTTTGGACTTGACCTTGGGCATCAGTTGACGACGTGGCGTTGGGCGGAGAGAGTGGCAGTGCAAATTGGCAGGATCTCTGAGAGTTCGTCATCCAGAACACGGGCTTGTGAGTTCGTCACTGAAGGAGTTCGTCGTAACCTTTTGTTCAACTTGAATTACAATGCGTCAAGCGGAGAGTAGAATTCGAGGTTCAAGAAGATGGAAGAAGGTGGAATATTTGAAAACGTGTGTGAGTGTGAGTTTTGAGCAAAATGAAGTAAAACTAAGTAAAGCTACAACTCGTTAAGTCGATTCCAAACTGAAAACCTTGTGAGCATTTTGGAGTTCGTCATCTTATACTCTGTTCGGGCTGTATAAAATCGTAGGCTGTGAATTTCTTTTTAGTTGGGGAACTCACAGGTTTACCCTATCTGAATATAATTTATTTGAGTCGAAACGAAAATTTGGTCGTCATCAAAACGTCGTCGACGTTGTGTGTGACGAGTGTGACTCCCGTGACAGGGACGACGAACTCCTCTGTTAACGGGGTATTTTTCTTTTGTTTTCGTAAAGGTGAGGCACTCATGGTAGTTCAACACAAAAAAAGTTGGCAATAACATTTGAATTGTTAAACTAAGAACAAGTACTCAACGCGACAAAAAGATTCCCAAACTAATTACACGCGAGGTGTGCGGCGGAGAGTCCGGACCCAACCTTGGGCCAAAGCCTGACGATAAGCGCTCTCGGCTTCCTCCTGGTTGGTGAAAGAACTGAAAAGATTTCCCTTGACTCCCGAAATATTCAGGCTGCATTCGAGGGTTGAACGGTACACGCCTGGCGCGATACCACGGCACACCACATACCAGACGTCGCGAGAAGAACTGGAATTGAGAGGATTGTCCTCGTAAGAGAAGGGAAGGGGAAGGGGTGCGTTATTGGGGGTCGGAGGCACGGAATCGGCAGTCCACCCCTTGCTGCGCGCATATTCTAGGGCGGCGGTCGCAGCATCCAATGAGATATACCCGGCATGAATTGCAAGGCCATGGCCGGTGATACTGTGCTGGACGTCTGCCCATAACTCAAACACGCCGACTTCCCCACCATAAAACACGGCATACGCAACGGCCTTCGGCTTGCGAATGTGGGAGGCTGTCCCAACAGCATGAGCGGATGCACCGCGAACTCCTTGGGTAAGCGCGCCAGCCTCGAGCCAGGTCACAACGCGACCGGTTTTGGTGGGTGAGTCGACGAGATAACCCGCCGCAGAACCGCGGTTTTGATGAGGAGTGGAGGGTGTAGACACAGAGGTACGCTGTCGCACAGGGGTCGCGGGTGGCTCTGGGGAAGAAGGGGGTGGGGTAGCTGGGTCTGCAGTCACACGTTAAGAGACAATTGCTTATAAAAAATAAAGGTGACGCTACCAGGGATGTTGATACCGACAAAATCGCGGAGAAGATCGTCCATTGCATCCTCCTCGTAGTCGTACTGGGGGGGGGACTCGCGAGAGATGCGGTGGGAGGCGCGCAGCAGCTTCGCAAAAACGGGGGGGAGCTGGCGCGCGAGCGGCTCCAGGCCAATACGGCGAACGACTTCCTCCAGCTCCGACATGCTGAGATGGGCGGTCAGGAGATCCAACTCCTCAGTGGAGAGACGTTCAGGGTGGTTGCTGGGAGCCATGATATCGGCGACCTCCGCGGCAGTGAGCAGATCGTTGGGAGCCATGAGCAATAGGAGTGAGCGGTCAGACTTCAGGACTTGGGAAAGAATATAGGGAACTAGGATGGCCCTGACGAATCTTGGACGAATCGGAAGTTGTCGCCGGAGTGTCTCTGTCTCACGCAACGTAACCACCTGGCCTAAAAGAAAAAGACGCAAGAACTCAGAAAGATGCGAGATAAGAGATGATGGTAACATACGCGGACTTGTCATTTTTCATTTCCGGGATTTGAAGTCAACGAAAACCGGATTTCGATAGGGTGCAAGCCTGAGCATCTAACAGGCTGTGGGATCCATCTCACTAAGGACTGGGGAAAGATAGAAAGGCGTAGAAGAGCGGAGGCCAGAGCTAATTGTGAAGAGTTAACGAGCATGATATTCTCACGAACAGACACTGCATGCGGAGACTTGACAGAGAAGTTGGCGGGAACTGGCTGCAGCCGACCCTGGCTACAGCCGATCCTGGCTACAGCTGCACTGGCTACCTGGAGGTACACCGTTAACTGTGTCCTAGCCCCGAAGGCAAATAAATTACCCAGTGTTCGTCGTTGGGTAGCAGCCGTTGCCGTCGGGTAACCGTGTACTTGCTGAATTGCCGCCCGGCTACGCCGACACAGAAGGGAAAGGAAAACCGAATAAACGAATGAAAAGAATCCGTGCGCAGAGCGCAGCACAAGTTTTGCGGTTCTCCTATTTCTTCTGCTAGCACCGACGTCTTGGTTTTTTATTATTATTAAAAAGAACTTTGTAACATGGAAAATCATTAGAATGGAGCGGCGGGGAACGGTGGCCAGACCGAGCGTCAAGCGGTACTCACGATTGACGTGTGGGAGAAAAGCATCAGGCTGCAACCAGGTCTGGCTACAGCCGACCTGAACGAGGCTGATTCCTGCTGATAGAGATCCCTTCGGACACAGATGATAGTGGTTCGTGTCCCCAACGTGTCCCGGCTAGCAGGAAGAAGAAGAAAAAAAAAGAGAACGTTCTCCGAGTCAGCTGGTGCAGCCTAGCTACAGCCGGACTGCCTGTGCCGATTCGATTGAAGCGCAAAGATCCCGCCGTCCTGCGTAGGACAAAAGAAAAGTTCCTGAGTCAGCGAGCACAGCCGCCATCACGGCTCCTGTCATCGCCCTTGGAGAGAGGATTAAAGATTTATTGCTTACACCGCAGACAAATATTGGAAGGAAAACAAATGAATACGAGTGATATTGTTGGCGCGGAGACAGTATTTAATCTACGTGAATTTTCTACACAACTGAAACGCCACCCCAAGTGAGAGCCTTATTGAAGGCGTCGAGCGCCAACTGCTGGGTAGTATACGATTTGCGCGCGCTGGCGCCCACGCCGGTAATGGCGGCATCGGAGAGGGCACTGGAAAGAAAGTGAAAGTGTAATTAAAGTAATGTGAGCCCGAAGACCAAAAAAAAAGAGGGGTAAGCACGCACTACTGGTCAACAACACCGACGAAACGGCCGCGTGTGATCGCGTACCATTCGGGGGCGGGAGTATCCTCGGGGACTGCGGCGAGAGGCTGAGACGGGGCGATACTGAAGACTTCGTTGGCGAGGAATGGACCATCCTCGCCGCGGAGGAGAGCCACGAGCGGGGCAGGAAGGCCTGCCCCGGGAGGGGTACGAGCGGCCGCGGGAGGGTCGGCGTCCTTCTTCACCTTGGTGTCGGCGGGAGGCGCAGGAGCGGGCATGGGGGCCGTCACCATGGTGGAGGGCATCTGGAAACCCGGGACCAAAACCATGAACGGCATGGCCATATAGACTGCAAAAAGCGGTGAGTATCGGAAGGGAAGGAATTTAAATTGGGAAAGGCTTACTGGGAGTCGCGGAGGCAGCGACGAGTGCCGTCGAGGCGGGAGCAGGTTGGACGCGAGATTGGTTGGTCATGGTAAGAAACAACTTGGAGAAAAAGATGGGAGAAATGTTTCGTACTACAGTACCAATTTGTACTGTAGCTAAGCGAAGGGCCAGATGGACCAGATCCGATGACCGATCTGGCCAAGTCACATTTGGGAGGATTCGCCGTACGGCGTAGTTTGTGATATTGTTGATAAGTTGATCCTGTTCTCTCGAGACTCCACTGCCTGCCTGCGAAACGGTCGCCATTTCAACAATAAAAAGAAGAACCTAAAACAATAGCTCTCTGCGTCTGTTCTGGAATATACCTCGACTTGCTGGGCCGTTCTTTTATCCCGACAAACAAGTAGATCTGAACGCTGAACGCGACGTTTGGCGGCTGCGTGAATACCGATCCGTTCAGAAGAGATGACCATACGTAGGAATACAATAGCAATTGGTGAGAGGTCGTATTTTTGAGAGCACTAGTCAAGAACTAACAGTTGAGGCGGTTACTTTGGTGATTGACAGAGCATGGCGGCAACTCGAAAACGCATACGGACATGGAAGCGTGTGGCGAAAAAAGATCGGCGTAACCTGAAGATGTGGGCGGACGGGGCGCGCGAATCAGTCCTCAAACCACACATAGAGCCCTATACCGATGCGTTGGAACGCGGCTGGCGCGCAGAACGCGATTACTTATGGGAAGTCTGCAACGAGTTTCACGCTCGCATACCATGGCGGCTGGGCGACCACGAGGAGCCTGAGTTGCCATTGGTGGAGTACGACAAGTTCGCAAAAATAGTGGAGGAGGACCTAGACGAAGAAGAAGCGACGATGAAGCGACAGCACATTGAGACCATGAATGCAGTTAGTATTTGTTGTCAACAACATGATGCCGGCCCGGAACTGACCCTCTTTCTTTCCACACAATCAACAGCGTATCGCGCGCTGGCTGAAGTACCGCGCAAGACGACTTGCGAAGCCTCTCAGGAGAGATCGAATGAACGACCCATGGGCCATTCTCCTCGCCAAACTCGCTGGGATTAACTCTCCTCCCAAGGCGCGTCAGGCTTTCCAACAATACATGCACGAGTCGTACGAAACCGAGATCGCTCCTGCTGTGAAGGCCCGTTGGCAAGCATCATTTTTGGAAGAGGACGAGACTACTCTAAAGCTGAAAAAAGGGCCGGATGCCCCATTCCGCGCGAAAGTAGCTCGCGAACTATTTGCTGAGCTTTCTGAAGATGAGCAAGAGGGCCTTCGGCGTCGCGCCAAGGAGGATGCACAGAAGGCTCGAAATGAGTACATGAAAGCTATGAAAGACGGGCCCTCCAAGACGCCAGAGGCTCGTCAAAAGTAAGTATTTCATTCTAACGATGTACTACATGGTGAACTACGACTTATAAGTTGCAGATGTATCGATAATCTTGGCCAATTCGTGCCGACATTCCTGCGCGGTATCACCGAGTATACGGGGCTGCATTCCTGCGCCGTTTTTGGTGGGCCCATCCCTCAATTTGGAGGCGAGCTCCGCACAATACAGTAAGTGCTGCATAAATACGCCGTTTCGTATTGAAGGCTAATTGACGGTACAATAGCGTTGCGTGGGGTCGGAATCATGGAACACCAGCTGCCAACTTCCCGCAATGGCCGAGGCCACGGTTTGGTCGAGACGTTCTCGACTTTATGAAGGAGTACCTACGCACGGCATTCAGTAAGTTCACAGCGGATACGCTTGAGGTTGCGGGTCACTAACACGGTTCATCACCAGTGCCTGTGGAATGTAATGAGGCCGCTTTGGTGACTGACGACCTGGACGACACTCTGGCTGGTGCCAAGTACACAGTGTCATCGGATTTGGGCTTTGGGTCCGACGACGACGAGTCAGACTCAGAAGGGGAGCCATCTGACTCGGATTCGGCTGGTGAAACCTCGGACTCTGATGTTGATAACGACGTCGCTGAGTTGGATGTCAAGGGGAAGGGGAAGCGGAGATCAAAAGCGAAGGAAGGGAAGAAGGAGAGGAAGAAGGAGAAGAAAAAGGAGAAGAAGAGAAAGGAGAAGGAGGAGAAAGAGAAGAAGGACGCGACGAAAATGTCGGCGAAGAGGAAGCGAGGGGAGGAGGATGGCAGAGGCGCTGGGGGGAAGAAACGAGCACGAGAGGGCGGACATTCTGATCCAGCTCTGCCGCCGCCGCCCGTGCCTATCCAACCGCCTGGGCTGACTTTCGAGCAACAACGCGCCGCGAACATTGCGATCAATAAG
The DNA here is from genome assembly GCA_029378395.1 of Mycena leptocephala. Classification (NCBI taxonomy): domain Eukaryota; kingdom Fungi; phylum Basidiomycota; class Agaricomycetes; order Agaricales; family Mycenaceae; genus Mycena; species Mycena leptocephala. The sequence goes on from JARJLF010001549.1 coordinate 66,661, forward strand.
GCGAAGCTTGCGGAGGTGGAAAAGGCATGGCGCGAGAAGCACCCCGAGACGGCGGCGGCCGAAGATGCTATGAAGGCGAAGGCCGCCGCACGCACTAAGCCCAAGGCGCGCAAGCCCAAGGAACAAACGGAGCCGCTGCGGCGTTCGGGGAGACTGAGCGAGAAGGAGACAGGGGAGGACTCGTCCCTGGGTACGTGATCTCTCATTAAAAAAGGATGCAAGACTGAAGAGAATGTCAGATGATGTGGAAATGCCCGATGCCAGACCCTTCTCATCCACGGATGTCGCCCTTCCCCCACAACCACGTCTACTCGCAGCGGCTGACAGCGCGGCTGCGCTACTGCCACCGACGGGCTCCCACAACAACGGTGCAGCCCCCCTGTTGCCGCCACCACCAGGAGGCTCGCACGGGGAGGGTGCTTCTTCGCCGCCGGTCAACTTTTCAAACCTGTCGACTAACTCGTCGAGCTCGACGGATAACCCGACATCACCAGGCAGGGAGGGTCCTTCTCCGCAGCAGACCGACTCGTCCAGCTCGCCGGATAACTCGTCGAACTCGCCCGAAATACTGATCGACAATTTACCGCCGCCCCCCGATATGCCGCTGATATCCTTGAGCGCGGGTTGGCAGCGGGCATCTCCTGCACGTAGTGGGAGCTCCAGGCTCCCTTCTCCCTCCGATGGTATGAGCTCGAGGAACGCGTCCCCCTTTGCATTGCGGTCAGTGACGGGTAGCCCGTCGCCGCCACCGTCGACTTCACCCGCCTCACCCGCAGATACGCCACCCTCACCACCGCAGATGCCGTCGGTTCCCGCCTGCCCTGAGGGAGCTGCGAAGTGGTTCAAGTCAGCGTACGAGCAAATAACTGCCCAGGACCTCGGCGGGAGCTTTAACACCCTGTTGAGCGTGTTCCTGGAACTGGAACGGAGTTACAAGTGGGACCAGCATGGGGGGAAACTGTTGGTCGGGAATCGGCCGGCTGCAGTGGGAGATTGGATAGCGGCGGGGCGGGGCGGGCGGGGACAGGGAGGAGCGATGGGGACAGGGAGGAGCGATGGGGACAGGGAGGAGCGATGGGGAATGGTCGGGGTCCAGCGATCGGGGACTTGAAACGGTTTGGAGAGTCATGGTGGAAATGGTGGGAGGAGCTGCAGCCGAGTTGGCGCGTGCAAGATGGGGACGCAGGAAAATTCAAACGGCGTGCATACCCTGTGGCACTCGTTTCCAATTGGAAGACGCTGCGTGCCCCCGGTCAAAACGGTGTTTTAAGCGTCGTTGCGAGTCTGTACTGGTGGGGCAAGAAGGTCCAAATCGCGGGGGAAGATGATGACCGTGAGTCGTGGGCGGAAGCGGTGGCTGATGTCGAATGGATGTTGCACGGACTTCTGGCAGCGGAGGGAGAGAACATTGGGAATTCAGCGTCAACGGGAAATGAGAGTGACCAGTTGAGGTCGGAATCCGAGTGACGCCCCTTTGTTTTCTTATTCTGCTTTTTTGATGCTGTCGTTGCTTTGACCTCATAGTCGTACTAGGCTGTATTGTCTTGTAGATTTTATTTATTGAACTATTAGCGAGATGAAACGTTACATCTAAGTACAAAAAACAACGCAGGCAGTGGAAACGAGGACTTTTAAAAAAAATCGCGATGAGATTACATAACATGATTGATGTGATGGCTTAAAGTAGATTTTGCAGCTTGCTCGCAACATTTTTGAAAACAGAGGGGCAAAGAGCAGACACCGAAGCACGCAGGTGCTTGGCCTGCGAGAAGCGATCCGAGGGTATGCGAAATACAAAAGGACTGTCACAACAAAGAGCGAGGGAAAATAGCGCGGAAAGGGAAAACCAAATTGGGTGGAGTAAAAAGGGAGAGAAATTCGTTGAAAGCGTAGCTGTCGACAAAGGAGGACAATGGAAGGAGGAAGGGAACAGTGCCGAAGAGTGCCGAGGAGAATAGGAACAAACCAAAGGGGTGCAAACAGGAACATCGGAGGTGTAGGCAAATAGTGACAATGGGCTGAATTTTAAACAGTGCCAAATGGGTGATATTGATGGGAAATGTCGGCGGTGGAGGATAATCAAGAGCATTTGATGGGAATCCCCCAAAATACCCTCCCGGGAGCTGCCGAAAATGGCCCGGAAAAAGGCCCAAGCAGCCTAGGGATGCAATTTGTTGGGTGAGCCAGAGCTCTGGCTAGAGCCGTGCAGAAAGACAACGAATCGGCCTGGCTGGGGCCAGGCCATTTAGTCTATATATTACAGCTACGGCTCAGCGTACGCCGTCCTTTACCATCAATGAATTACTTCCCGATCCTGATGCTTTGGGCCTCACCGTCATCCAGGCAGCCCGGGTTGTCCGTGATTCAGTGCGTGGAGTCTAGCTGTACAGCAACGGGGAAGAGAAGCACGCATACGAGAACGACAACGCGGGGCTCGAGCTGCGCACTCGAGTGTTGCACCATGATCTCGACCTCGACCTTCGGCGGCTCTGTGTGCGTAGATGTGCACAGATCGAGATTGCCCAGACCAGATGTACGCCTACGCGGACCACATCCCCACTCGATTCGTCGCTGATCTTCAGTACAGACTTCCGGAACCCCCCTTCTGGACCTCGCCATCCTCCGAGCCTCCAGCGGTGCGAGGAGACTCAGAGTCGGAGCAAAACGAGGAGCGGTGTCCGAACTGCGACCGCGAGGGAAGCGCGGTGCGCTTTAGATGTGCACAGATTACACAGATGTACGTGGACCGCATCCTTACTGGATGCATCACTGATTCGAACTACTACAGACATCGGGAGCCTCTGGACCTCCAGCGCCGCGAGACTCAGAGAGCCGGAGCAACAGGAGGCTCGCAGCAATGGGGAGGGAGAGTACACCTTCCATTCTAACTGCGGGGGAAGCACGGGGCGGTGGTGTGTGCTTCAGACATAGATGTAAGCAGACTGTATCCTCGCTGAATGTGTTCCTGGCATCCTAAACCCATTACAGACGTCATACTCACCATCCATTGCATATCACCACGCATGCGGACACCATCCAGCATGTGGAGCGACTTAGTGCTAGACAGCATGGCGCTTGCGCTCGCGCTCGAGGTGTATGGCAACAGTTTCGCATACCGCAGCGGATCTTGACCTCGACCTCAAGGGGCGGCGCGACGACCTCAACCTGCGCTTGTGTGCATGTATGATGTCTCGGATGGAAGCGCGGCCCTCTCACATCGACCCAGGATTCACATCGATCGATGGAGATGGCCAGCGCGACGCCTCTTTGCCTCGCACATGCCAAGCCCTACCGATGTAACAGCAGTCCCCGCGCGCGAAGATGAGACGTGATCGCATCCAGCGAAGTCGGATCCGCTCACCCACCATCGAGACGAGAAGACGCAAACGAGAGTGTACCGTGTTGTCTGGAGGAATCAGATCCGGTACTCATTACGGTGCTGGTGATCTGGCGCGGCTGCAAGAGCCTCGCGCGCGCGGTTGCATGTTCTGTGCTTGCGTATCCTAGCGACGAGCAGGGTGGGATTCCCTCGCCTTCAAGTCATTCCGGATACAGATGGATCTCGGGGATGCACATCGCATCGATCCAAGGCAAGCGCTCGTGTGTTTGCCATGCACAACACCAGCCTTCCACCGTGCGACGCCGGTCCCCACCTCGCCATCGCTGCGTACTGTCCCACGCTCCCCATGTCCCTCGTTGTCCGCCCTTTCTCGTCCGTGCCCCGTTCGTGTGGTCTTCGTCGCCCACACTTTATCTCGAGCTCAACTCCTCCCACCTGCGCAGGGAATACACATCCACATCCAATATGCATCGTTAATGCTCAATGCTGCGCGCTAGACGGCCCACGCATCTGTGGGGCATGATCCTCCGGTGTCCGCACCTCGGGCTATCCGCATGCGAGGGTGAGATCACCTTGGGTTCCATGCGGCGCCTATCCTCGCCTCTTGCTCCGCACTTCACATCACCCACCGAACTCGCTCATCTCAATGGTTCGCTCCACTTTTCCGCGCGATCACACCCAATTCTTAATCGCCTCCGCCTCCGATCCAAGATGACCGACCAGCGGCGGGGACACCCAAGCGTCACACGGAGGTCCATCATTGGGTATTTTCGAGTTGCGCGCGGTTTTGCGATCTCAGGCGCACTACTTGTCTGGTTTGGGTGTGCGGCTTGGCGTATCAGGCCCGAAAGGAGCCGTAGATGAAGCGCGGGTGGCTGCACTGATGGACGAAATCCAGAGGACCATGCTTATGGGATGAAAGGCCTTGCAGCAACACGTATCTTGTATTGTTTCCACGATTACCGCCAGTACATATCATACTACTACGTACGTAGATTTACTTCTTGCATGTAAATACCATATATTTGAAGTACCTGAATTCAAATGTAGCGGTTTCGAAGTCCAGTCTTGGTTTTTTATTCAATGCATGATCATGAGGTCGTAGTCTTTTGTAAATCATGGAATTGGCTGAGCAAGTAGCTTCGCAAATGACATAAAATTCGCAGGTCCAATTCCATCCTGCTCAATCCAGCAACACGAATCTGAAAGCGTGCGGGTTAGATTGAACACAGGAAATATGAAGAAGACTAACAGGGCTCAATCTCTCCACGTCGCTTCTTCGATGAAAGCACGGGCCCAAATTTAAAAAATGGATTCCTCGTCTCGATCCGGTGGGTGGGACCCAGCGCACGTGCGCCTCGGACGGGGCTTCGTGGGACGGGAGCGGGACCCCGGGGCCAGTAAGACGTTTGGGCTTCGATTTTGATGATGCTGGCATTCACAGACGATGCACGGATAAATGAAAAATACCCTTGAGAAACGGTTCACCGAGGCTCCAGCTGTAGTACCCCTTGCCCTCGATGGGCACGTCTGTCTCGACAATGTTTGTGGTGCAGTCCTTCATCTCACGTTGAATGCCTGGCTCGTAAACTCGTGCGCATCGACGGGAAGAGCTTACCGCTGATCGAGGACATGAGGGTGTGTGGCGTGGCGCACGCGAAAGTCTTGCCGAGGCGTGAGGTGAGTACATTGACGACGTCGGCTGCCCCGGACGAGAGAGTTGCCCTGAAACCATGTATTTACAGTCATCCAGTGAAAAGGGTGAGGGAATACGCATAAGGCTGGAGAGAAGGAAGAGAGGTTCGAGCGTGGGTGGAGACGTCGAGATGTCACCACAAAAAAACATGACATGTTTAGTCATTGTGCTGACGTGGTTTGCTCATTCCCGTGTCCATGACCACAACCATGACTTTCCGTGCAGATTCTAGATCTATTCCTCCCGACCTCGCCCATCCACCCTCCGTGGTGTGATCCCGTACGCTATACCCGGATCCCGACCGATTCCCTGCTACACACCATCAGCATCTCGCTCCATTAGACCAGCCCTGTGTTCACACGACCAAGAGATTTAGACACTTACCGCCATGTCATCTGCTCAGAAGAAACAAGAAACAGCCCTATCCATTCTGGCTC